>JARBWK010000002.1:43733186-43749516 GCA_030556195.1 Anolis apletophallus | reverse complement strand
ACATGTCTGCCAGTGGTACAGGGAGGAGAGGGGCAAGGATGGAAAGACCTAGTTCAAAAAATGCAACCTGCCTCCCACCTCATTCACTGCTGCCAACAGTCTACCTTCATCCTCATGTCAGCACTGAAACCACAACAAACCAGCCAAAAAGGATCCACAGGTTTCACATCCTGGGCTCCTGTGCAGTGATGCAGCAGTCCCCTTGAACCAGCCTTGAAAAGAGCAGATATTTATTTATTTATTATTTATTTATTTCCAGTGTTTATACCCCGCTACTTCTCAACCCCCCAGGAGGGACTCAGTGCGGCCTAACAGACGGCAACAATTCGATGCCACACAATACATAGTAAACAACAGTTAAAATTAAAATACATTAAAATACACCTAGAATTAAATACATTAGTTAATATTAAAAACATCATGTACATTCATCACCATTAAAACAATGTACCATCCAAAGTCTTAGATCTTAACCACCAATTTGCCAACTGACCAGTCTAAAGTGCCGTGTCGTGCTAGGGTACAAACGCTTGGTCCCAAAGCCAGGATTTCACTCTTTTTCTGAATGTTAGGAGGGATGAAGCTGATCGAATATCAGATAGAAGGCCAGAGGAAAGTAGCTAGGGCTTATAAAACCTCTGGCCCTGCCCTCCCCATGTGAACTAGCAGACACACACACGAGGAAGTTTAACTCCGGTCTATCCAGTGAGGCCATCAAAGATGCCCCTTCACTCACAGTGCCACAGCTGCATGGTCTTGGATGCAAATTATTTTTGCTTTGATTGCTGTTCTAATCCTGAGTCTTGAATATGGAACATGTTCGATGTTCATGTCATCTGTTCTTGGGGTCTTTTATGTGTACTGTAATTTCCTTAATCTTCATCTGAGATTGCAAGGATTGTTAAAGGTGTCAGATTCGAGTTAGTACTTGAATAGTATTTGGGACCAAATCAAATCACCTTGGGGGCCATATATGGCTCCTGGGCCGGAAATTCCCCACCACTTCTCTAACGTGGCTCACTGTGTTCCAAGTGGAGTTTGGTATGGCCCTCCCTGTCCTGAGACCTATGCAAGGGCAAACCCAGGCCTTTGCTGAACCATATGAGTGTCCCTGAATAAAGGCAAAACAGCATGACACTTTTACCAAGCAATAGAAATGTCATCAGTCATACAACTGATTTCAATGTTTGTGTATACTTATAGTTTGTTTTTATTCCGGCATTGAATGTTTGCTGTATTTATGGGTGAGAATGGCAGAATATAAATTCTTTACATAATAATAATAATCTTCAGGGGGAGGAAAGTAATCGATACACTAAAGTGCTTCTGACCTGTAATTGAGCTCAGATTCGAGACTCTGGGTTCCCTTCCCTCTCTTCTTCTTTTCCCCTCATACAGCTTTGTTGGCACCCTCTCCAGAGCTAAGAGGAGTGTGTCACCTTTCCTCAAACTATTTTTTTCTCCTCTTCTCCAGACATTCAAGAGAGACCCCTGTATCCAGAAACTATCTTCCAGTAGTTCACCCATCTTACCAAATCATCCATCTCACAGTCAACCTAGATCAGGCATGGGCAAACTTTGTCCCTCCAGGGGTTTTGGACTTCAACTCCCACAATTCCTAACAGCCTACCAACTGTTAGAATTTGTGGGAGCTGAAGTCCAAAACAACTGGAGGGCAAAAGTTTGCCCATGCCTGCCCTAGATCAATACAATATTATAATTATTATTATTTTAGTTGTTATTATATTTATTTAGACCCCACTTTATCTCTCCCACAGGAGACTCAAAGCAGCTTAATATAAAAGCATCAGCATACAATTCTAAATATACAAATATGCAAACATTAAAACAGGATTAAATATAAACAATATTTTTAAAATTCCCAATTAAAACCATTAAAACATGTTTACATTTTTTTAAAAAACCCCACAGCAAACCCTGAATTAATCTTAAAAACCTTCTTCTGAATAAAAAGGTTTTAGCCTGCAGCCAGAAGGACATTCTGGCTTCCCTGGGCAGGGAGTTCCAGAGTCGAAAGGCAGCCACTGAGAAAGCCCACTCTTTCGTTCCCTGTTACATCTCAGACAGCAATCAGACTTTGCTCTATGATAAACACACTGCATAGACCAGTGTTTCCCAACCTTTTTTGAGCCGCGGCACACTTTTAACATTAAAAAAATTCGAGGGCACACCACCAACCAAAATGACACAAAATGACACTCTAACACAGTAAAGAATGGCTGGGGGATGGTGGCCTGCTGGGAGCAGCTGCTGGGAGTGCGAAGCCAGGAGGGGCGGAGCCAGGCTGAGCCATGCCCCGCCCCCCTCCCCCCTGGATTCACCTCCCAGCAGCTGCTCCAGCCTTGAGGGGCAGTGCCAAGCCAGCGGTGCCAGAGCCAGCACAATGCTGGCTTGGCACTGTCCCCTCAAGGCTGGAGCAGCTGCTGGGAGTGCCGAAGCCGGGGGAGGGGGCAGAGCCAGGCCGCGCCATGCCCCTCCCCTCCCCCCAGCTTCAGCTCTCCTACAGGCCGCGCCATGCCCTACCCCCTCCCCCAGCTTCAGCTCTCCTACAGAGGAGGAGCATGAGCGGTGGACGGGCTTCAGTGGGTGAGGCTCCTCCTCCACGCGGCTTCAGCGAGCGAGGGGCGAGAGTCATAGTGGGAGTCATGGCGGATTGGAGGCTGGCTGGGGAAACGGCCGAAGGAGGCGGCGCCCCGGTCCCTTCTTCTTTTTCTTCGCCACTGCCCGGCCCTTCCTCCTCCCCCAAGCAGCAGGAGTTCGGCAGGAGGGGGGGGAGGAAGGGGGCAGAGAGCTTTTTCGTTGCACAGCAGGAGGTCCGTCATGGCACACTAGTGTGCCACGGCACAGGTTGAGAAAGACTGGCATAGACCACCCACAGTGGCATGATTAGGCTCTCGCAACTGCATAAACAAAACAAGATGTGTTAACATCTCTTACATTTCACTGGATCAGACTTTATTCCTCCAGAATTAAGTTTCATGCTTGCTTCTGGCATTTTGGAGACCTTCACAGATGCCTTGTGTATGCTTCACTGGAAGTGAAGGTTTTTTGTTTTTGTTTTTTTGCCTGCACAGACATACAGGTGAAGTAGAAGTCACAATTCTTATACCCCTTGAGGATCAAAACGAGTTACCTACCGTTTCTGCTATCACAAATACACCATATGCCCAAATATGAACACTGGTGGAGTTTGGCGGAAATTGACCTTGAAATTTGGGAGTTGTAGTTACTGGAATTTATAGTTCACCTACAATCACAGAGCATTCCGAACCCCACCAATGACGGAATTGGGCCAAACATCCCACACAGAACCCCCATGACCAACAGAACATTCTGTGTTTTCCGGTTGTCTTTGGCGACCCTTCTGATACACCCTTGTGACCCCCTGGGGGTCCCAACTCTCAGGTTTAGAAATGCTGCCTTAAGGCCATCCAGCCCAACTCCCTTCACCAGGGCAAGAAAACATAATCGAAGCCCTCCTGACATAGAGCCATCCAGCCATAGATATAGTTAGATATATATGATTCACACACACACACACACACACATACATACATACATACATATATATTCAAACCGCCAGAGGCTGAAGATAGATGTGGCAATGGAATCAAAAGCTGGCATGGGCAAACTTGGACCTTCCAGGTGTTTTGGACTCCAACTCCCACCATTCCTAGCAGCCTCTGGCCCTTTTCCTTTTCCCCCCTCAGCCACTTAAGCAGGAAAGGGCCTCAGGCTGTTAGGAATGGTGGGAGTTGAAGTCCAAAGCACCCAGAGGGCCAAAGTTTTCCCATGACTGACAGCTGTTGAGCAAGACCTTCGTATGTGTCTTTCTGCCATTCCTGCCAGGATATCTATGTGATGTTCATCGAAACAGGCCCAGGTTTCACACTGAGTGTATAAATACATTTAAAAACATATTAACTATATGTATTACTGTGTAAGAGTGTCATTTTAGTTGGTGGTGTGCCCCAGGATTTTTTAAAATGTAAAACGTGTGCCGCAGCTCAAAAAAGGTTGAAAAACACTGCCCTAGACCAAGCCCTTTAGAGGAGGAGGATGCTCCAAATGCACTGCTTCCAAGCTGCAAACTTGCTTCTCCTTGGATTTCTTTGGCAGCTTCCCAATCCGTACATATTTCCTATTTCCTATTCCTGGACTGCAACTCCCAGGAATCCTCCAGATAGATAAGATATATAGATTACATAGTGCCACTGTATGAAAGTTTGAGCATTCTTTAGCATTTCCCTTTTTTTGGTATGAGGATATAAGTTGATTTTTTCCAGTCTGATGGCCATTCTTGTGTTTTCCATATTTGCTGGCATATGGCATGCATCACCTTGACAGCATCCTCCTTCAAGATTTTAAACAGTTCAGCAGGCAGGGCCGTAGCCAGGATTTTGTTTTCGGGGTGAGTTTGGTTTGGGGCTGAGACTGGGTGGAAGAGGATCTACCCTAGCAAACCTTTTGTATTGTTATCCCAATAACCCCATGAATGTGGGATATAATGAGCATGGTGATCAGACCATGATATAAATGCACATAACAGTTTAAATAATGTACCAGTAAGGCCTTTTCGCGGACCACCCTGAGAATTTCGGGGCTGAAGCCCCTAAGCCCCCCCGGGCTACATGCCTGTTAGCAGGGATCCCGTCGTTTCCTGCTGCCCTCTTATTAGCCATGCTTCTTAAGGCCCATTCAACCTCACTCCTCAGGATGTCTGGTTCTAATTCACTCACCACACTATCAAAGCTATCCTCGATATTATTATCCTTCCTATACAAATCTTTTGTATAGTCTCACCACCTTCTTTTGATCTCTTCACCTTCTGTTAGGTCCTTGCCATCTTTGTTTTTGATCATGCCCTTTTTTGCCTGAAATTTGCCCATGCCTTGTCTAAATTCAAACTCCAAAATTCTGACTAAACAGAACAAACGGCAGCCTTCCAGATGTTATTGTACCGCAACACCCACCAGCTCTAGTCATGTGATGAGGAACATCAGAGTTGTAGCCCAGCATTTGAAGGGACACATACAATGACATGGTGGGATGGATTAGGTTTACGGGCCTTGCATTTGATGCATGTGATTTATTTCCTACGTATCTTTTTGGTTATTTTTCCCCCATCATGGCAATAGTAAGGCCATACTGATGACAAGGCTGCCTTCTCTCTGAAATGCCTTTTGGAATGTTACATGGTCAACATGATTTACCTTTCCGAATGGTTGGTGATTATAATAAGAATATATTTACTACCCGCCACTCCTTGCAACTCGAGACAGGGTGCAACAGGATTAAAACAGAGAGACAAACCACATAAAAAATTAAAATACACGTTACCGGTGTACACAGTTGAAATGCGGATAAAAATTCACTGATCAATTGCAACTCAAAATTGACTGGTTAACATATTAGCATAATTAACTGTTCTGTTTGTGTGCCTGTGGAATACCTGTTTGTGTACCTGCGACGCAGCTGGCTGGGTGTCAGCTGCATTAAAGATCACTGCTGATCGAAAGGTCATGAGTTCGAAGCCAGCCCGGGTCAGAGTAAGCTTCCAGCCAAATGTGTAGTTTGTTGTCAACCTTTGCAACCCGAAAGACAGTTGCATCTGTCAAGTTCTTACTTTCAAGGCCTTACATGGTCTGCTTAAATTTTATAATGTATATGGTTACGGCATCAAATGGCTGTTGGGTTGTCAGACGCCTTGAGTCACCTTTGGGTTTGAGAATGGCAGGATAGAAATATCGTAAATAAATAAATACAATCATGGCGCCAGAAGGGACAACAAGGGCCATTGGGAAGGACTTGTAAATACTGTAGAGTAGACAGTTCTTAGAACTTTGAACTTCTGAAAGACATAGGGGATAGTAATGCTTGATTAAACTCTTTGGCCAAGTATTTTTTTCTTAATTCTAAAGGAAAAGGTAAACAAGATTCTTAGGCTTTTTTGCAATATTATTTCTTACTTTTAAAATGCAAATTGCTGAGTTTGTCCTCTTGGGGGGTGGGGGTGGGGGGATGATTGGAGGCCACTTCAGACTACTCAGACTATTCCTAGTGTAACAGGAACGGAGAAAGAGCCAGCACAGTGTAGTGTTTGACTGTGGCCTTATCACACCAGAACAGGGTTCCCCAAAACTCATAGTCTACCACCTCATAAAGATGAATTGGGGTGCCTGCGTGGACTTCATTCCCAGTTTCAGATTTATTCAGAAGACCCCTAGAAGAGTGCATTGGGTTTTATAGGGAAATATTCTGATCTTGTAGTCCAAGGCTGATAGCTAGGTTCCAGCAGAAGATAGTGTAAAACTGTCCTCTAGTGGCTGACACCGAAGATAGAATGTAGATAAATAAATTTTTGTGTATGCATTTCATGTAGAACATGCCATCTCAAATTTTCTGCAAGGATTTCTCTTTGATTCTGGATTCTTCTTAATTACATTTTACTGAATTGCTGCTAAGTGCTATATTGTATGACCACAACCCATGGTTTCATTTACATACATCCAACAAAATATGTCCTCTCCGGGAACTTTCCAATTCCTTTGGGACTACTTTATGGCAACTTCTGACAGAAGTCATTCATTTCAATAGGATTTGCTGTTAGCATTTCTTGTTTCCATGCTAAGTTCGGAAATATATCATCATGGATACTATTGTAGTTTCTTTCAAGAAACATAGAGAAATAAATGCTGTGGACATTCTAGTCTGGCTATAATATCAATTTGGAGCTAAATAAAGTCCCACCACATATCTTTCCAGGAAAGAGGGAATGTTTACAGATGCCAGGAAGATGATAGTCCTTAGATCAGTGTTTCTCAACCTGGGGGTCAGGACCTCTGGGGGAGGAGGGGACATGAGTGTGTTTCAAAAACATATATTTCTGATGCTCTTAGGAACCCCTTTGGCAGAGAAGGCTGAAGATCTCTCTGCCTGTCCTTCTCTTCCTTTTTGGAAACAGAAGTCAAATCCTCCCAACAAAAGCCCTCCTTTACTGTGATTGGCCGGCCTGTCAGCCAAGAGGAAGGCTGTTTTTGAGACTCCAAACAGGAAGGGGAGAGCGGGCGTATTCAGTGCACAGCAGTGTGGTACGCATGTGTGGATGAGGGAGAGCATGTGAGGCTGGAGGGAGGCTTACTCCAGCAAGCTCCTTCAAGACATGGGGGTTCTGCATAGGACGTTTGGCCCAGTTCTATTGTTAGTGGGGTTCAGAATGCTATCTGATTGTAAGTGAACTATAAATCCCAGCAACTACCACTCCCAAATGTCAAGATCTAATATCCTCAAACTCCACCAGTGTTCACATTTGGCCATATTGGATATGCCTGTCAAGTGTGGTCCAGATCTATCATTGTTTGAATCCACAGTGCTGGATGTAAGTAAACTACAACTTCAAAACTCAATGTCAGTGCCCACCAAACCCTTCCAGTATTTTCTGTTGGTCATGGGAGTTCTGCGTGCCAATTAGGTTCAATACCATAATTGGGTGAGTACAGAGTGCTCTTTGATTGTACGTGAACTATAAATCCCAGCAACTACAACTCCCAAATGACAAACTCAATCCCCACTTGGTCCAGTGAATGAAAATGCACCCTGCATGTCAGATATTTACTTTACAACTTATTTTAGTGGTTCACAATTATCCTTTCAATGCTAGATAAATACAACTAATACACACACAGGCAGCATTATAGAATAAGGAGGAGATAGCAAAAGAGCATGGTTTATGTTCTTGCTCATGCAATTACCAGCAGGTGGAGATATGTATCATCATGTATCATCAAGTAAGCACCTTCTGAAGCAAAAATGCAGGTGAAAGAAAAATGGAAGATAAAATTGAAAAGATGCTCTGCTTACTTTCACCTTGAATAAACTTCCTCAAGGAAACTGCCTCAGGAGTTCAGTTCCTAAAGCACTCGGATTTGTTAAATAACATGTGTCTGGATTGGGAGAGATACATTCCAAATGCCTTTCTCCATTAAAAGATCTAGTGCAGCTGAGTCTCCATTTATTTTTTTCCTTCAAAGTAAACATGTGAGTGTCCAGATCTGCATCACCATGCACAAGTAGACTTAAACCACTCTCCAACTTGTGCCCTGTCAATTAATCTGGCTTCCTGTAAAGGTCATTTCTCTTCCATTTAAAATTATAGGAAAGGTTCCCAATTTTTCATGAAGTCATCAATGGATTTTGATCTCATTAGCAGGGTTTCAAGTGTTCCCAATGTCATCTTCCCCATTCTGTCAGTCACTTATTTCACCACTTGCTGCTCTACATTCTTAGATGCTCTTGCTGCAGCTTTTGCTAATTACTGGTTGGCAAACAAACATCTTATAGAATACTGTCCTTCATTAGGAACCAGTGTCCTCAATAACAACTCACTGATGGCGGTGGTGATTAGGGATGTAATCCACCTATTGTCTGGAGATGTTACAGAAACATACAGACACATTTACATTGTCATCTGGAATATTGATGTGCAGTGCCATTTATTTATTTGTTTGTTTATTTGTTTATTTATTTATTTGAAACATTTATACTCCGTCCTTCTTGACCTCTGCAGAGGGACTCAGAACGTCTTCAAACAGGCAACAATTTGATGCCAAACATAATATAAAACACATAATAAATACATCACAAAATTAAAATAATTCTAAATATGCATTAAGAACCTGCTCGCCAGATTAAAATCTCCAGAATTGAAATCATCATCCAAAGCAATCCAAGTCTGGTCCAATAAATCTTGTCTTTCCCAGTAAACTATTCTGTGAACGCCTGATCCCATAACCAGGATTTAAGCTTCTTCCGGAAGGTCAGGAGGGAGGGGGCAGATCTAACCTCATTATGGAGGGAGTTCCACAGCCCAGGGGCCACCACAGAGAATCCCCACGAAACGCGACTGTACGCTGTGCATATGCGCTGGAGCAATCCATACCAGCATATTGCAATAAAGGCCCATGTTTTTTCTTGAGTGCAGGGATATACAGTGATGCGAATATGTGCATTTTTTGGCTAATCTTGGATTTGAACCCATGTTTTTCAGCTGATGTTGTGATTCAGCGCGCATTTTCAGTGAGCATAATTTTGCCACCCCCCTTTTATCCCATTTTAAGTCTTAAGACACAAAATACCATTTGAAGAGAACAGGAAAATGTCTCCTTGAAGGTAAGTAGCTCAAGATGCAAATTAATACAGACTCTCATTTTATGAAAGTAAAGATGCCAAGAGACAGAAGGGAGTCCACAATGCCCTGAGAGATCAGCAGTACTGATAATTTGTAAACCCATAATTTTAGATCAAGGTTTTCTGCCAGGGATGGGAGAACGGTGGCAGTGTGGAGGAGCTGTCCATCGCTCTGTTGCCATGGACCGACCATAATCTGATCAGGTTTAGACTTTCTGCACCCCCCAACCTCTGCAGGGGTGGTGGACCCATTAGGATGGTCCACCCCAGGAGACTTATGGATCCAGAGGGATTCCTGACTGCTCTTAGGGAATTTCCCGTCTCTTCGGTAGGTGATTCTGTTAATGCTCTGGTCTCACTTTGGAATAGGGAGTTGACTAGGGCAATAGACACGATCACTCCAGAGCACCCCCTCTTAAGTAGCCGAGCTTTAGCCATCTTCTTAGTTCAATGAGGAATTGGCAGTGATGAAGTGAACAAATAGGTGGCTAGAGAGTGTGTGGTGGAAAAAACCTAACAAGTCAAACCGAGCACGGCTACACCTTTATCTAAGGGTGTATGCCATGGCAATAGAAGCCGCAAAAAACTTTTTCTATTTGGCCACAAGGAACTGAGAGGAGCCAAGATGGCGTCAGCATCAGCAGCACCGGCAGAGCTCCTGTAGTTTGTTTGTTTTTACTTGTTTTTACTAGCCAGACAATCCCCTTTTTATGGCAACATTTTATTGTTTTATAGTTTTATAGTTTTACTGCTATTGAGCTGAACGCTTTTAACCCAGAAGATTTGCAGGTGACCAAGGTTTGCAAGTTCACAACTAGAAAATGCCTCCAAAGGGGAAAAAGAGAGGCCGAAGCAGTCCTAACGCCCTGAGTGCCAAACAGATGAAACTAGATGCGTATCTGCCAGAGCCAACAGAACCAACCAAAACAAAAACAGTGAGTTGTTTCAAGTAGTCAGAGGGAGGGTTGTTGAACCCCGCCTCTCAGGACGGGTCCCCTGGCGACTCGACAGCCCGCTATGAAGATTTTGCTCAGTTCTTTGGGGACAAAGTCACTTTGATCTGTTCACTCTCAGGCCCGGATCAGGCCCTTTTGGCACCCTAGGCCAAAGGCTCTGCCCCCGCCCCTGGCTCCGCCCTGCCCCCGGCTCCTCCCCGCTCCATCACCACCTCCGCCCTGCCCCCGGCTCCTCCCTGCTCTGCCCCGGCTCCTCCCGGCTCCGCCCATGCCCCGCCCCCGCCCCCGTCTCCCGCGGGGCGGAGCCGGGGGCAGAGCCAAGAGGAGCAGAGCAAAGGAGGAGGGCGGCCATTGATGGCACTTACGTCACTGCGCGCATGCGCCCTTTTTATTTTTTATTTATTTATTTGAAAAAAATTGCATTTCCCTCTGACCTATTCTTAATTTCGGGATGACATTTCTCTTTCTTTTCTCTTTCAGTTGCCAGGCCAGATACCTGCCCGGCTTGTTGGCTTGCTCAAAAAAATTTTGATTTGCGAGACCCGGTCGGGCGAAGATGGCGGCAGGGCGGACACTCTAGGGCTCCCTGGAGTGCCACCCACTCTCTTGGTTGGAGGGCGATCTGCGCCCCCTCCCGCGGACATAGAAGCGTCCGAAAGGGACAGCGAAGCCGGCAGGCAGGCTCCGCTGGCTCCAAAGATCCCCCTCCTCAAGAGGGGGAGATTGAGCGCGCCCGGATCACTGCCACCGCGGCGAGTGGACCAAGGAGCGGGCCGCGGGCGGCGCCCCGCACTTACTGCCAGCCCAGCCCGACCTACCCCCCCTCTCCCCCCCTTGAACCAGACGGCAGGGCAGGAGGAGAAGCTCAGCAAGAGTGAGTACGGGGATCAGCAGCGCCCCACCCCCTCTCCCAACCGGAGGCACGTACGGACTGGGCTCTTGGCTAGGCTGCAAGGGACACATCGCACCTGGGAGCAGGCTCAAGAGTAAGAGGGAACCCCCCACCCCACCCCACAGGGAAGAGCATATTGGGAACCTCCAACCACCCCAGGACAGGGAAGAAAAACAGTCAGGATGAGAACCAAGATGGCGGCCGAGCTCCTCTAGACCCGGGAAGGGGGAAGAAGACAAGGACTTGTGGCGGGAACGCCATCTTGAGCAAGAGAAGTGGAGCACTTTTGACAGGGAGACAGGGGCGGGGCTAAAGGGGGAATAGACAGGAGGTGGAGCAACCCAAAGCCCTCTCTCTAATACACAACAGGGAGGAAAGGCATTCTAAATAAGTGAATAACTGAACAAGTAAACAAACAACAAATAAAAAAATGTACACCTCAAGAGTAAAAGAGCGGAGGATGAGACAGGAAGAGGGATCAGAAGAGGAGGAAATAACTCTGGGGGATGTCCTTGCAGAGCTGCGAAAGATAGGGAAGGCCCAAGACGTTTTTCCTGCGGAGGATGGATGCCATGCTGTCCCGGCAGGAAGACCAAATGGGCGCGAACCGGGGGCATCCCTTACAGGAAAGATCAGAACCAATGAAGAGGCGCTCCCCACAGGGCCAGGGTTGCCGATCTTCTATGAGGATGGAGAGGGCGCCCCTGGTCAAGGGAGAGAGCGCAACAATATGTGCAGGTGAAGAGGAGAGAGGAAGGAGAACGTAAAGCCGTGGGCAGGATCAGAGGAAAGAGGACCACACCCCAGAAGTAGGGAGGCAGACCTGCTGGATGCTGCAGGAATGACCTCGAAGAGCCCTAACACCTCTGCTCCCCAAGAAAGAGAAGAGGGGAAGAACCAAGAGGTCATTGCAACACCCAAACCCCCCAGTCGGGATGCAGCTAAGAAGGACGGCAAAAAGAATGGGACGCAGCCCACTAGGAAGAGAGGCTGGACGGAACAACCCAGCAAGAAAGGAAGAATAATCTGAAGAAAAGCTGCCTTTATTCTCTTGAGGCGTATTTCAGGCCTACGAGATGTGGCATCCCGGGATGGACACGGAAGGCCTCGAATCGCCTAGGAGAACGGCTAGGATGGAGGTTGGAGGACGTGAAGGGGCACGGGTCCGGCTACGCTGGAAGACAGGGAACGGACAATGGGCATCAAACGCTGGAAAGATTTTGGAGGCGGCAGGAAAAAACAAAAGTTCTTTCAAAAGGACAAAAGCTAAAAACAACAGATTGCTCTCAGATACAGAGGGTTAGGAAGGCACGTCTCGGAAAAAAGAAGGAAAAAGGAGCCTAGAAAGAGGACCTGTAAAAATGAAGTGACCAGCTCAACAAGGAGGGAGACTGCAAGAGAACACGAAGGAGCACCCATGAACAAGGACCCTAGAAGGAAGCAAGCTACTCCAGTCTTCATCTCTTCCCATCACCATTGCCCATCACTAGCCTTCCCAGAACCCGGACCAAGCAGCCTCCTTCACCGCCCACCACCCTTACCCCTTTCTACCCCCCATCCCTTGCCACCACCCCCCAGCACCACCACCCCCTTCCCACTCCCTCTACCCCCCTCTCCCATCACCATACTCAGCCTCTCCTTTATTTTTCCTACTGTCCTGTCCCTGAGACTGTTCCCCCACTTTCACTGTTTGTTTGTTTATGGAAAAACCCCAATAAATATATTTAAAAAAAATTTTGATTTGCGAATCTTATCTTTTTTGCATTTCTTCCAATCCGAAGAAGTCCAATTGCTTCAATAATAGATTCAGTTCCTTTCTTTTATCAACACTAGTGGGGCCTTTCTTTAAATCCTTCTCAACTGTAGCGAGCCTGTTCTGGACTTCCTGCAAGTCCTTCCTCTTATTTTTTTCCCCAGATAGCCTGACTTTTCATGAAGAAGCCCCTCATATAGGCAAGCTCCTTCAAGACATGGGGGTTCTGCATAGGACGTTTGGCCCAGTTCTATTGTTAGTGGGGTTCAGAATGCTATCTGATTGTAAGTGAACTATAAATCCCAGCAACTACTTTATTTCGGCTTGTCTCAGTCTGAGTGAGTTGTTACTATGTACTATGAGACAAGCCGAAATAAAGTGGACAATCAAACTAAAAAGCGAATGGCCCCAGGGACTTAATGATCCGCTTTCTCTCTCTGAAGTACTCAATTAGCCCTCGACGCTAATCAAAGCTGAATACATTAACATGTGAATGAACTCCTTACTGTTAAATTCATCCCTCCCAAGCTGCTACTCACCTTTGTGGTCACCACGCCGACATGGATAGGGGTTGTGCTCATGTTGCTACTTAGAAGGGTATGTATACCTTAAGATATTGACTATGGCTATAAATGTGCTTCCTTACGCTGTTTTGATATCAATTATGATTATGAATTTTATTAATTTCAGAAGTTGGTTGTTGATATTCTAAATGCCTTGCCTTGAAAAAACCTGTTTAAGGAGAAACGGACCCTTGTAATGGCCTACTGGATGTAAGCATCAGTTTACCGTCGGCGTTTTCAACTTCTATGGCACTAGCACAGAGGGAAATATAACTTTTTTCCTCATACCGACTTCTCGGATCCCTTGGACACCTTCCCTGGATTTCCTGTCATCTACCGCTACCCCTTTGACTTATTCCTGATTACCTGTGGATTACAAATGTCCCAGCACCCTGGAGATTTAGCTGTGGACTCATACCAACATCAACCTGACTATCACCAATGGATTTAGAAATAACCGGTAGGACTGGAAGTGCTTGTCCGAAACACACTTGTGTAAATACATGCTCTCATATGTATATGATTTAATATGCAATGAATGAATTTATGATGCAAACTATGTGTTTGGCACCTTTTTGAACTTTTGTCTGTAAGTATAGCCAGGCTGTTTATTTCAAAATGGCCAGACAGGCCTGTGAATGTGTATTGCACACGCCGTCGGCTCCCTATTAGTCCTTCCGTCTATTGCGGGGGTGTTATATATAAGAGCAACGTCCAAAGTATTATCAGCGGATTCCTGCATGATTTTATGATTGATTTTCCACCTGAGGCTTTGGCGTCCGCAGACCTGAGTTTGCCCAGTCTACATCCCCATATCCATACAGATCGTCTGGGGTTGTGCTTTCATTACTCTGAAGGAGGAGCTCGATGAACTTTTGGAACTTTCAGCTTATCCTGGATTTCTCTCTCCTCTCCACCACAACTGCCAGAGAGAGCTACATTCGCATCGCGACGGGACTTTTGCATTGCTCCAAGCCAGGACTCCTTTTCTATATTGAGTAACTTTGACCGTAAGACTCTGGGTATTCTATTCTATGTTATTTCAGGTGTTGCGTACAGCTTTTGACCTCTGCAGTCACCAATATATATAATCATTTGTTTATATTCACTCTTTTGCCTGTTTCTTACCCCTTGGGGTTGTTTTTACTCCTAGTCAGTCGTAAGACCGAACAGGGCATAGGGTTACAGCCTGTGCTTGACGGGGTTACACTCCCCCTGAAGGCCTGGAACCCCAGGTTTCAGCGGTCGCCAGGGGAGCTTTTCACAGTTAAAGTTTGTGCGCCATCTGCGCCTGTACCTTGGGAAATCTGACTTGGCCTTGGTGGTCCACACTCTGGTTACATCCCATATAGACTACTGCAATGCTCTCTACGTGGGGTTGCCTCGAAGACTGCCCAGAAGCTCCAATTAGTCCAACGCTCGGCAGCCAGGTTACTGACGGGAGCCAGGTACAGGGAGCACACAACTCCCTTGTTGCGCCAGCTCAACTGGCTGCCAATTAGCTTCCGAGTACAATTCAAAGTGCTGGTTTTAACCTATAAAACCCTATACCGTTCTGGCCCAGTTTATCTGTTTGAACGTATTCTCCCCTATGAACCATCAAGGGAGAGGCCCTGCTCTCGGTCCCGCCACCTGGTGGGGACGAGAGACAGGGCCTTCTCTGTGGTGGCCCCTCACCTATGGAACTCTCTCTCGAGTGAGATCAGGTCTGACCCCTCCCTCCTGTCCTTCAGGAGGCTAGTGAAATCCTGGCTATGGAATGAAGCATTCCCAGAATAGTGGCTGAGACCTGTTACAGACCAAAGTGAGTGACCACATATGCGGACTGAGTTGGACTTTATTTCATCTTTGCGATTTGGCTTCATGTATTTTATCTCATAGGTTTTTAAATCTTGTATTATTATATGATGTTTTAGTCTGTATTATTGGCATTGAATACTTGCTATGAGCCGGTCTGAGTCCCTCTATGGAGGTGAGAGGATTGGGATATAAGTTTTAAATAAATGAATAAGTATAATACATAAATGAGGAAAAAAGCATTGCACAGGAATGTTTGGCTCTTATATTTATTCCAAGCAAATTGGACTGCAAAACGTCATTATTCTATGTATCAGCGTCGAAAGTATATTTACAATGCAATCCTAATCTTTGAATGACAGTGTCAGATTGGAAATTTCCTCCTCTATAGCAGATGGCTTAGATGAGTCAGTAACAGCTTTCTATATTGCAGGCACCTTGTTGTTCCTCATGACGTGCTGTGGGCCATATTGTTTGGGATAATTCAGAAGGAGGGAGCAGAACCTAATAGTCCTTTCTTGTAGTGGAGCTATCAGCCTTCTCAGTCACTTTCTCCTTTCAATTCCAAAGGATCAATAGGTATCTTCATGCAAAAACATGCGGCAGTGAGTGGAGATATGGGGGTGAGAGCAAGCTCTTGGAAGCAGACTCTCCACCGACACTTCCTTCATATTGATATTGTTCTGCATGAGCATTTGTACACACTTTGCTACAGTGCACTTAGATTGTCAGAACATCAGGGATGTTTTGTACCAAAGAAGGTTAAAACAGCCATAAGAACTGTAGGAAACAACTTTACACAGTTATAGAAATTTGGTACCACTTTAATTGCCAGGGTTCATTCATATTAAATCCTAGAATTTGCTATTTGATTTGTTAAGAGACTAAGGATGCATCTATACTGTAGAATGTAGCTTGACACCACTTTAACTGTTATGGCCCAGTGCTATGGAATTAGGAGAGTTGTAGTTTTACAAAGTCTTTAGCCTTCTCTGCCAAAGAGTGCTGGTGCCTCACCAAACTACGATTCCAGGATTCCACAGCACTGAGCCATGGGAGTTAAAGGGGTATCAAATTGCATTAGTTCTACAATGTGGATGCACTAAGAGTTCTGCTGGAATCCTCCACCACAATTTACTGAGCGAATAATTTCCATTACACC
>JARBWK010000002.1:43572140-43733086 GCA_030556195.1 Anolis apletophallus | reverse complement strand
CACATGGAGAACATTTTGGGGACTAAGTTCGCGATGAAACCGGATTTTTACCTACTTCACATTATGGACAAAGACTGGAATAGTAATGAAGATAGAGTTTTTTTTTAGAAAAGTGATCCAGCGATCTCTTGAAAATAAATCGTATTTGGCTTTCTATGCATAAATCAGAATAACTTTCACTTTTCTGATGTGATTTATTGACTAGTTTCTTGTAGTTTCTACATTTCTACATTTCATGATTGTCACTGAACACTTCTTTATGTGATTACTCAAACCTTCCCATGATTGATCAGGATAGATGTATAGACATAGATTTCCCCCACCATTTTCTCTTCATTCCCAGTCTTTCCTTCCCCTGAACTACATATATAATTAATTATACAAGTTCTTCTTCGAGACATCTTAACTTTATTTTTTCTTTTAAATGTTTTAGTAGAAATTAAATTTTGCTATCTCACAGTGCTGGACTCTTCCCCTTACCTGTTGTTTTCATCTTCCAAACAGGAAATACCCAATGAAAAAAAGATCCAAGCAGACTAATGAAGAGGAGGAAAATGAACAATTTTTTAAGAAGATGCTTCATGTTGTTTTTCCAAAAAACCAAATGTTCTGGTGTTTATGAAAAATCCTAGACAATTGGAATAACAGAACCAGGCTGTTATAAATAGGACTATATACAGTATATCACACCACACAAGAGAACAATTTCACTATGTCTTTAACAACTGTCCTGTTCACGTTACAGACATAAGTGCATACATATTAGTATGAGAAAATTTGTCCTCTCATCTCATGACTACTAAGTTTGACCAAGTAACTTTGATAAAGTTTTTTCCCCATCAGTAGCCCTTTTTGATGTCCAAACAAATGTCTTTTTAAAAATTGCACAAACGATGACCTATATAATGTATATACTTGAGTATAGGTCTAGTTTTTCAGCTCTTTTTAAAGGCTGAAAAAGCCACCCTCAGCTTATACTTGGGCAAGGGTCCTGGAAGGGAAGACGTGGGGCTGAAAGAAGGGCTTCTTTCAGCCCCATGCCTTCCTGCCAGGACACTCACTTCTCCACACAGCAACCCAGCTCTCCTTCCTCTCCTCTCTTGTGCAGCACTCACCTCCTCTCTCGGTGCCAGTCTTTCCCACTTCTCCTTATTCATGTACACACAGCATTTTTCCCAAAAAGTATAGTTAAAATAAACTATGGTGATTATAGGAAGGATACGTAAGAATATTTACTTTGGCGAAAGGCTTTTAAAATGTATTTATTGCATTGTATTTTATTGTAAATTTTATTGTAAATTTATGATGCTTTTAGATTTTAAATGTTAGCATTGAATACTTGCTGTTTGCCATACTCTAGTATATACAGTATTCCCACAAACAACTGTGGTACCAGTAATACTTGCAAGAAATTCCAAATGGGCAGAGAAAAGCTCTGAATAAAATCACTACAGATAGAATTACAATGGTACACACATTATCTTCACTGCTTTCTAGATGTACCAAAACAATAATAATGACACAGGAAATATGTAGTTTTACCTGCATCTATACTCTTCTAAGAAAGATTGCTTCATTTTTTAGGGAGGCTGACAGTTCCCACCCACACCAAATCTCCCAAATAGTTAAAAAATTGAACTATTTATTTTATTTATTTATTTCATGCACTTTTACCCCCACCCTTCTCCCCCTGAAGGGGGACTCAAGGCGGCCTCACACAAGCACAATACGATGCTGTCAATAAGTAAACAATTCAAAGTATGATTAAAGCATTAAAAACCAATAAAACATTAAAAACCATTAAGACACATTATATAATTAATTTGACAGTAGATTATATATGCCGGTAAAACTAAATCCAAGTCTAGGCAGATTCAATGTCATAAATATCCTAAGTCTTCTTTCCAATTGCCATTATCCGTTAATCAAACACCTGGTCCCAGAGTCAAGTCTTCACTTGTTTTCTAAAGGACAGGAGGAAGATGGCCAACCTGATGTCCCTGGGGAGAGAGTTCCACAGATGGGGGGCCACTGCCGAGAAGGCCCTTTCTATCGTCCCCACCAACCACGTTTGTGATAGTGGTGGGATTGAAAGCAGGGCCTTTCCTGAAGATCTTAAACTTCGTGATGGTTCGTGGCAGGATATACATTCAGACAGGTAGTCTGGACCAGAACCGTTTAGGGCTTTAAAGGTTAAAACCAGAACTTTGAACTGTGCTTGGAAGCTGATCGGCAGCCAGTGGAGGTTGGCGTAACAAAGGAATTGTATGTTCCCTGTACGTTGCTCCGGTGGGCAACCTAGCTGCCAACCGTTGGACTAGTTGAAGCTTCTGGGCAGTCTTCAAAGGCAGCCCCACATAGAGTGTGTTGCAGTAGTCTATTTGGGATGTAACAAGAATTAGACTAGATACCACCTTTTTCTATAGGCATAGTGCCACCTAAAATGTGTTCTGAATGTGTCCTGCGGACCTCATCACACTAGAAAATTAATTCAGTTTAAATTCAGTTGTTGCTTTTAACAGCCTCACTAAACGACAAACCCCAGAATTCTGCAGGAAGCAGAAACCGGATTTAAAGTGGATTCATTCTCTAGTGTGATGGAAAAAAATGTATTCTGGATCTTCCAAGTAGAGATCTAAAGCATATCCATAAAGTCGAGCAGCAGCAACTGCTTCTAGTTGCCACCAACATCTCCCTGATCAAAGGAGAGGCACAATTGGTGATGGTAGAAGGAAGAAATGCCTTTGCTATCCAGGAGGTGTTGGACAGGTCAGCAGTTGTTACTGCTCCTTCTGCTATTAATATTTATTTACTGTATTTTTGCCCTGCTCTATTTCAAAAACAAGAGTGGAAGATGCAGAACATGCCTGCTCGGGTCTGACTAGTAGGTGGAACCTGGCTTATAGAAGAATAAGTGTGTCAGCTCACAGGAGCAACAGGACCTAGATTAAGTGGGCAGCAGGTGTCCTTCTCTGTGCCGGGCCACACTACATTGTTTTGTGGGCCTTACACAGCCCACGGACGAGACATTTTCTGCCCTGTTGGGAAATCTATGTCAGAATCATCACAGGCAGAAACAGCCAACGGGATAGGAAAAATGCCTGACAGGCATTGTAATTAGAACCCTATTATCCAGTGGGCAGGGCCGTAGCCAGGATTTTGATTGGGGGGGGCTGAGTCTGAGAGAGAGGGTCTACCCTAGCAAACCTTTTGTATCATTATCCCAATACCCCCATGCATATGGGATATATTGAGCATGGTGATCAGATCATGATATGAATAAACATAAGAGTTTAAATAATGTACCAGTAAGGCCTTCTCGCAGAACACCCTGAGAATTGGGGGGGGGGGGTCTGAAGCCCTTCAAGTCCCGTCCCGTCCCCCGTCCCCCGGCTACATGCCTGCCAGTAGGACAGGGAGGAGAGGGGCAAGGATGGAAAGACCTATTTCAAAAAATGCAACCTGCCTCCCACCTCATACACTGCTGCCAACAGTTTACCTTCATCCTCATGTCCACACTGAACCCACAACAAACCAGCCAAAAAGGATCCACAGATTTCACAACCTGGGCTCCTGTGCAGTGATGCAGCAGTCCCCTTGATCCAGCCTTGAAAAGAGCAGATAGAAGGCCAGAGGAAAGTAGCTAGGGCTTATAAAACCTCTGGCCCTGCCCTCCCCATGTGAACTACCAGACACACACACACGAGGAAGTTTAACTCTGTTTTATCCAGTGAGGCCATCAAAGATGCCCCTTCACTCACAGTGCCACAGCTGCATGGTCTTGGATGCAAATTATTTTTGCTTTGATTGCTGTTCTAATCCTGCATCTTGAATATGGAACATGTTCGATGTTCATTTCGTCTGTTCTTGGGGTCTTTTATGTGTACTGTAATTTCCTTAATCTTCATCTGAGATACAGTTTTTGCAAGGATTGTTAAAGGTATCGGATTCAAGTTAGTACTTGATTAGTATTTGGGACCAAATCAAATCACCTTGGGGGCTATATATGGCTCCTGGGCCGGAAATTCCCCACCTTTGGCCCTCCAGTTGTTTTGGACTTCAGCTCCCATAATTTCACTCATATGGTTCAGCAAATGCCTGGGTTTACCCTTGCATAGGTCTCAGGGCAGGGAGAGCCATAGCAAACTCCATTTGGAACACAGTGAGCCACGGTAGAGGAGTGTGTCACCTTTCCTCAAACTATTGTTTTCTCCTTTTTTCCAGACATTCAAGAGAGACCCCTGTATCCAGAAACTATCTTCCAGTAGTTCACCCATCTTACTAAATCATCCATCTCACAGTCAACCTAGATCAGGCATGGGCAAACTTTGTCCCTCCAGGTATTTTGGACTTCAACTCCCACAATTCCTAACAGCCTACCAACTGTTAGAAATTGTGGGAGCTGAAGTCCAAAACAACTGGAGGGCCAAAGTTTGCCCATGCCTGCCCTAGATCAATACAATATAACATTATTTATTATTTTAGTTGTTATTATATTTATTTAGACACCACTTTATCTCTCCCACAGGAGACTCAAAGCAGCTTAATATAAAAGCATCAGCATACAATTCTAAATATACAAATATGCAAACATTAAAACAGGATTAAATATAAACAACATTTTTAAAATTCCCAGTTAAAAACCATTAAAACATGTTTAATTTTTTTTTAAAAAAAACAACAACAGCAAACCCTGAATTGATCTTAAAAACTTTCTTCTGAATAAAAAGGTTTTAGCCTGCAGCCGGAAAGACAGCAGGGAGGGGGCCATTCTGGCTTCCCTGGGCAGGGAGTTCCAGAGTCGAGGGGCAGCCACTGAGAAAGCCCGCTCTCTCATTCCCTGTTACATCTCAGACAGCAATCAGACTTTGCTCTATGACAAACACACTGCATAGACCACCCACAGTGGCATGATTAGGCTCTCGCAACTGCATAAACAAAACAAGATATGTTAACATCTCTTACATTTCACTGGATCAGACTTTATTCCTCCAGAATTAAGTTTCATGCTTGCTTCTGGCATTTTGGAGACCTTCACAGATGCCTTGTGTATGCTTCACTGGAAGTGAAGGTTTTTTTGTTTTTGTTTTTTTTGCCTGCACAGACATAGAGGTGAAGTAGAAGTCACAATTCTTATGCCCCTTGAGGATCAAAACGAGTTACCTGCCGTTTCTGCTATCTTTGAAATCAGCTTTCTCATTGCTGTGGGATTTTAATTTGAAGTGTTTCTTGTATGTTGAAACATTCAGAGGTTCATTTATAGCTGTGTTCTTGGATCACCAAACATCATTAAATGACGTTTTCAAATACTTACGTAAATGCCTCTCCTCAGATTTCACATCGCAACTGCCAATCTGCTATTTTCTCCTGCTATCAAACTAGTTTTCTCCAGTTTTATTTATTTATTTATTATTCCAACTTGTATACCGCCACTCCCCGAAGGCTCGGAGCGGTTTACAATACGAACAAGAACAATATACATTACACCAAATTAAAACAAAGAGAAATCCCCAATTAGCAGAATTTGAATGCCTGCCAGAACAAGTGTGTTTTACATGCTCTCTGAAAGGAAGATAAACTTTGAAGAGCTCGTGTTTCTGCCAGCAAGGTATTCCATAGTTATGGTGCCACAATCGCGAAGGCTCTGCGCCTAGTGGTCATCAGGTGAAAGGTCTTAAAGGTGGGAACTTCAAGCAGATTTTAGTCTTCCGAACGAAGTTATCTCTGGGGTTTGTAGGGGGTGAGGCGGTCCCTCAGGTACGCCGGCCCTACACCATATAAGGCCGTAAAGGTAAGAACCCACACTTTGAAGGTAATCCGGTGCTGAATCGGCAGCCAGTACAACTGCTGCAGAATTGGAGTAATATGACATCTTGCACCAATTGGGCAAGTGGTCGCATATAGATGTTGAATAACAGAGGGGACAGAATGGCCCCCTGAGGGACCCCACATATAAGAGGGGACCCTTCGGAAACCAAACCTCTCCTCTCCACATGCTGTTCCCGATTGTGGAGAAAAGACCATTTGAAAGCTGTCCCCCTAACTCCAGCCACAGCTAAGCGGTAAATCAAAAGATTGTGATCGACCGTGTCAAATGCTGCCGCTAGGTCCAATAGCATGAGCAGCACTGATCTGCCTTGATCCATCTGGCAACGAAGCTGATCTGTGATGGAGACCAACACAGTCTCCATCCCGTGCCCAATACAGAAGCCGGACTGGAAGGGATCTAGTCCAGCTGTGTCATTTAGGAACTGCTGCAGTTGCTCTGCTGCTGCCCTCTCAATCAACTTACCTAGAAATGGAAGCTTCGAGACCAGGTGGTAATTGGAGGGAACCAAAGATCTAAGTCCGGTTTCTTCAGCAACGGAGATACCATAGCCTCTTTTAAACCCTCTGGAAAAACTCCTTGCTCAAGGGAGCTATTTACTATGTTCAACAGAGGGCCACATAGTCCACCCAAGCAAGATTTTACAAGCCAGAAGGGGCACAGGTAAAGGGAGCAGGTAGTTGGTCTAACTGCAGTCATGATACTATTGACAGCCTCTGTGTCCAACGGGATAAACCGGTCGAGGGTGGGCCCAGCGATTGGCCACGGAGTCTCAAGTTCACTCACAGTTAACTTGAAAGAGGAATTAATACCTAAAGAAAATATTTCTCAGCCCCTGAGAAAATACTTAATGATGTAGTTTAATCATTTAATAATCTGGTAAAAATGCCTCTAACCACAAACATTGAAGGTACTTCCAATTTCCTTCTTTCAAGGGCATTTGAGGGTAGTAGAACTTATTTGATGGCATGAAAAGAGCATTTTGCTTTTAATAAATACCATTTGACAGGAAAGGAGGTTTTGCTACACAACAACATCCAAGACAGAATTGGGAAGGACTGGATAGAGAGAGAGAGATTATCACAATAATCTCAATAGAAAGAAAGCTATATGACCTTAAAGATTCAAGTTGCATAAATTATTGCCATGTGATAAGGAATTGTGAATCTGTGGTTTTTCAGCTCACAGAATCTTAGAATCAGAGTTGGAAGAGACCTCATAGGCCATCCAGTTCAACCCCTGCCAAGAAGCAGGAAAATTGCATTCAAAGCACCCCCGACAGATGGTCATCCAGCCACTGTTTAAAAGTCTCCAAAAAGGAGTCTCCACCACACTCTGGAGCAGAGAGTTCCACTGCTGAACAGCTCCCACCAGTAGGAAGTTCTTCCTCATGTTCAGAAGGAATCCTGTAGTTTGAAGCCATTGTTCCGCATCCTAGTCTTCAGGGCAGCAGAAATCAAGCTTGCTCCATCCTCCCTATGACATCCCCTCACATATTTATACATGGCCATCATGTCTCCTCTCAACCTTCTCTTCTGCAGGCTAAACATGCCCAGCTCTTTAAGCTGCTCCTCATAGGGCTTGCTCTCTAGACCCTTGATCATTTTAGTCGCCCTCCTTTGGACACATTCCAGCTTGTCATCATCTCCCTTCAATTGCAGTGCCCAGAATTGGACACAGTATTCTAGGTGTGGTCTGACCAACACAGATTAGAGGGGGTAGCATAATTTCCCTAGATCTAGACACTATACTCCTATTTATGCAGGCCAAAATCCTATTGGCTTTTTTACCTGCTAAATGACATTGTTGTCTAATGTTTAACATGTTGCCCATGAGGACTTCAAGATGGAAACCATTATTAAAGAAAAAATTACTAGGCACATAGAAGAACAGGCATTGCTGAAAGAAAATCAACATGGTTTCTGCAAAGGCAAATCATGTCTTACTAACTTGTTAGAATTCTTTGAGGGTGTAAATAAACACATAGATAAAGGGGACCCAGTCGATATTGTTTACCTTGACTTTCAAAAGGCTTTTGACAAAGTCCCTCACCAAAGGCTCCTAAATAAGCTCTTCAGCCATGGAATCAGAGGACAGGTCTTGTCCTGGATTGGAACCTGGCTAAACTGTAGGAAACAAAGGGTGGTAATAAACAGACATTTCTCTGGGTGGAAAGAGGTGAGAAGTGGCGTACCCCAAGGTTCAGTTTTGGGTCCGTTACTTTTTAATTTATTCATTAATGATCTGGATGTAGGAGTGAATTCTGAGATAGCAAAGTTTGCAGACGACACTGAGTTGTGCAGGGTAGTTAAAAATGAAACTGATTGCAAAGAGCTCCAGAAGGATCTCTCGAAATTGAGTGAATGGGCAACAAAGCCTGAGTTACTGGAACTATTTTAATTAATTTCCTATTCTTTTAGCTTTTAACTATTGAACTGTTTTATGTGTTTTATGTGTAAGTCGCCCGAAAGGCGACTCATAAATAATAAAATCAATCAATCAATCAATCAAAGTGGCAAATGCATTTTAACCTAAACAAGTGTAAAGTCATGCACATCGGGGCAAAGAACCCCAAGTACACCTACAAATTGATGGGGTCAAAGCTTTCCGAGACAAACCAGGAAAGGGATCTTGGGGTTTTGGTGGACAGCTCACTGAAGATGTCAACCCAGTGCGCAGCAGCAGTGAAAAAAGCAAATTCTATGCTTGGCATGATCAGAAAGGGAATCGAAAATAGGTCAGCAAATGTTGTATTACCTCTCTACAAATCTATGGTAAGGCCACATCTGGAGTACTGTGTACAATTCTGGTCTCCGCACCTTAAGAAGGATATAACGGAACTGGAAAAGGTACAGAAAAGGGCAACAAGAATGATCCAAGGGATGGAGCGGCTCCCTTATGAAACCAGGTTGCAACGCCTTGGTCCTTTCAGCCTTGAAAGACGGCGTTTAAGAGGTGACTTGATCGAAGTGTATAAAATCATGCATGGGATAGAAAAGGTGAATAAAGAAAAATTTTCTTTGTCACAAAACACTAGGACTAGAGGGCACTCCCTGAAGCTCCAAGGTAGGAAAATTAGGACTAATAAAGGGAAATATTTCTTCACCCAGAGGGTCATTGGGTTATGGAATTCACTTCCAGAAGAGGTTGTGACAGCTGTCAGCCTGAACAACTTCAAGGCAGGATTAGACAGATTCATGGATACCAAGTGTATCGGTAGTTACTGAAAAGGACATTCAAGTGCCACCTCGGAGTTAGTTGAGGTAGGCAGGATTTCCCCGGGTACTGGTTGTGGGGGGTCGGGAGCAGGTCAGGGTTTTGCCCTCCCTTCTGCTCGAGATCCCCGTGTACAACTGGTGGGCCACTGTGTGATACAGAATACTGGACTAGATGGGCTGAGGTCCGATTCAGCATGGCTCTTCTTATGTTCTTATGTTCAAGTTAATCATGAGCCAATGTCATGGGGCAGCTCATATACTAATAATCCTTCTATTTAAACCATTGGAATCAATTCAATATCATAAAACATCATTTTACTTACAAGGGCGGGTCAAGAAGTCAGTGACTATATGAATTTCCCACCTCTTAACTGAAAGGGCAACACTACTCCTGTCAACAGGCACCTGTCAGTCGACTCCTGTCAAAATTTGAACAAGCTGCATCATTTAGTTTGTGTTTGACAGCCATTGATAGCAGACTGCCGCATGATTTGAGGAGAAAATAGAAAAAAAGTGAATTTTGTGTGCTCATTAAGCATTATTTTTTGCGGAAAAAAGCCATCACTCAAACCAAGGCTAAGCTCGATAAATACTATGGGGACTCTGCACCATCAATTTCAATGGTAAAAAGGTGGTTTACTGAATTTCTTTGTGGCCGTACAAGCACGAAAGATGCTGAACGTTCTGGACGCCCAGTTGAGGTCTCTACACCCGAAACAATTGAAAAAATTCATGATATGGTATTGGCCAATCGGAGATTGAAAGTACGAGAGATTGTGGAAGCCATAGGCATCTCACATGGCTCAGTGGTTTCCATTTTAAAGCTTTCCGCAAGATGGGGCCAGGACAATGCAAGGGTGCACACAATGCAAGGGTGTACACATGTGCAGTTTCCATGGCAACAATCCATGAATTGAGATGTGAATTGCTCCCTCATCCGCCCTATTCTCCGGATTTAGCCCCAAGTCACTATTTCTTGTTTCCAAACTTGAAGAAATGGCTCGGCGAAAGGAGATTTGACTCCAACGATGAAATCATCTCACAAACAAATACCTATTTTAATGACCTTGACAAATCTTATTTCTTGGAAGGGATTAAAAAATTGGAGAAACGTTGCATGGAGCTCAAAGGAGACTACGTAGAAAAATAAAAAAAATATCCAAAAATCTGTGCTTTATTTTAAAAGTCAGACTTATCGACCCGCCCTCGTATTTCCCCCATAAATGCCAGTCTCCCTTAAGCAAATATATGTCATTATCAATAATACATCAATTGAAATATATACTTTAGTAAATATTCTCTTTAAGATTCCCATTAATACCATGTCATCATCCACATTGCTGTTTTTGTCCTCCTATGCCAATTTATCTATCTTTGTAATGTAACCAGATTTCATAGTTTAACCCACTCACTTCACTATCCTTTTAAATTTGACTGTTGGTTTTTAATTTCCTTTGTAGCTGCAAATCATTTGTACAGACAACACAGAAGCCACATTCTATGCAAAACCGAGTCTTTTTTTTTTATCCCAGCAATATTTCATACTAGTAGCCGACTGCTCATTGGAGGGAAGGATAGTAGCGGCAAAGATGAAGTACTTTGGCCACACCATAAGAAGAAAGGAAAGCTTAGAGAGGACAATTATGCTGGGGGGAAAGGAAGGAAAAAGGAAGAGGGGCCGACCAAGGGCAAGATGGATGGATGGATGGTATCCTCGAAGTGACTGGCTTGACTCTGAAGGAGCTGGGTTGGTGATGGCTGACAGGGAGGTCTGGCATGGTATGGTCCATGAGGTCACAAAAGTCGGAAGCGACTGAATGAATAAATAAAAAGCCAATGCTACCTATCCCAATTTTTCAGCAGTCTTCCCAATTTCACAAGCTTGAAAAATCATTTTGAATTTGCTCCTCCACACTTATATTTTCCATATACTGTACATTTCAAAATCAGCCTGATCTTTCTCCCCTCCTTCAATTATGCATTCCATTTCACAATCCAAATTTCATGTTGTATTGTCTTCCCATCATGTTTCACCACATTCTTCATCCCATTACACCCTTGCTTCAGCTCTATTTTCAGCTTCATCTTCAGCTTCAATTTTGGTAATTCAAATCAGACCAACTTGTTCAGCTGCTTCTGTAAGATTTCTGGGGAAGGCTCCACCTTTCCTAAATCCATCCAGAATAGAATCAAAAACTAGGAGTTAGGTCTTTAATTTTTTCCTCCTGGTGGAAAACATACCATTAAATCACCTGGAGGACCTAGCAAATTCCTAGATATCTTTTTTCCTGGAAACGGATAAGTCAACCTGCGGATAATGTGTTAGTTACAGGAATCTTGCTGTATAAGGTAACTTCCTATTTTCTGCTCATGATTCTGATTGTTAAAAGATTAACCATCAAGTCTATCATGATTGTAGAATTTAGGAAGCACCAAATAGTACAGTTTATATTAATGTTCAACATGATTTATTTTAGCATTCAGAAACTTTTATTGGCATATACTACTCATTTCACTTTTTAACTTATCATCTCTGCTGGAGCCTTAAAAAGGGGGGCAAAGCATTCCAGATTGAGTCAAATGTCACTTTAAAAGATCTGGAGAAAAAGCAGAAGTTAATGTTGTATTTAATTCATTTGTAGGGAGTTTTGATGTACAGTGCTATGACTACACACCAAGGAAACCAGTGCATGTTTGCTTCCAAGAAAGGGTATGCTTACTAGGTTGACTAGGAAATGCTGCACTACATTTCCCAGTATGAATACATACAGTAGCTCAAACCCCTCTTCTGACATTTTGTTATTGTGTGCCTTCAAATTATTATAAGTTTATGGTGACCTTATCATGGGGTTTTCATGGCAAACGTAGTCCAGAAGGGCTCTGCCTTTATACCACTGATTAATATTAGCTACCATCCGTATCCGTGCCCTGTTCACCCCACCAGCTCAATAGACATCTTGAGCAATGATCAATCTATTTGCCCCCAAGGAACTGGGAAATTTATGCTTCTGTTCAATGTCTTATCTTACGTCTGATATAACAGGTTGCGTTTTTTAATTTTATTTTAGTTGTTAAGGCATATTTTTGATATGTTGGGTTGTCAATTTTTGTTATTATGGGTGTATTGTTCTTGTTTGGGTATTGAATTTTTTCTTTTTATGTTTGGCAACCACTCTGAATCCCCCCAGAAAGATAGGGTAGAATATAAATAAAGATGATGATGATTATTATATTAGGAGCCCGCAGTGATGCAATGGGTTAAGCCCTTATGTTGGCAGAACTAAAGACCGATAGGTCAGAGATTCGATTCTGGCGAGAGCGTGGATGAGCTCCCCTCTATCAGCTCCAGCTCCCTACACAGGGACATGACAGAAGCCTCCCACAAGGATAATGATAAAATATCAAAACATCCAGGCGTCCCCTGGGCAACGTCCTGGCAGATGGCCAATTTTCTCACACCAGGAGCGACTTGCAGAACCCTGGTGTTCAAAATTGTAATCCAATGCTCAAACTATTACACAATGTTAGTGCTCATGAATGAAGCTGCGCCTTCCAATTTTTTAATAATAATAATATTTTTATTTTATACCCCGCTTTCATCTCCCCGAAGGGACTTGGGGCGGCTTACAAAGGGACAAGCCTGGGAAATACAGATTAAAAGAAGCACAGTAAAATAGAATAAAAAACAAAACATCAGGTAAAAACCTATCACAATCATAAAAACAGAATCATGGCTGAACGATAATAGAAGCTGAGTTCGGAGGGCTCAGAGTTTGTGCAGTGGTTCCTAAATAGAGCCTAGGTAAAATGCAAAATTCAATAAGGCCAGACTGGGAGGGTAATGTCCCATTAAAATATCAGGGTTATAGAAAAAAGGGCCAAACTAAAGTGCAGGAGCTTTGGTAAAATTATCTGGCGAACTGCCTAGTCAAAGACACAGCGGATAATTTATTCGTGTTCTGTCTTTCTCCCAAAGCAGGACCCAAGGTGGCTTCTAGATAAATTTAGTTAATGCAAGAATACACAATCTCCCATTCTACTACACTGTTGTAGAGACTGGGACTTGAGTACCTATGGATTTTGGTATCCAGAGTAGGGGAATCCAAATCCCAGTAGATACCAAGGATTTGCCTTATAAGCAATATTGTTTCCACTCTGTAAATAGATAAAAGTGAACTGGATTTAATTTAGGATTATCGACTGATGAGTAACAGGAACTGATTCATAATGTAGACAATTCAAGCAAGAAAATACAGGGAAATCGTTTAGTTTCTTCCCGATACAATGTATGAGTTAAGTGTTGAGACTTATTGCATTCCATCTTTCATAATCTACACCAGTGTTTCCCAACCTTTTTTGAGCCGCGGCACACGTTTAACATTAAAAAACCAAAATGACACTCTAACACAGTGAAGAACTGCTGGGGGATGGTGACCTGCTGGGAGCAGCTGCTGGGAGTGCCGAGACCGGGGGAGGAGTCAGGCCGCGCCATGCCCCACCCCCTCCACGCAGTTTCAGTTCTCCCACAGCTTTGCCAGCCTTGAGGGGGCAGTGCCAAGCCAGCGGTGGCAGAGCCAGCACAATGCTGGCTTGGCACTGCCCCCTCAAAGCTGGTGAAGCTGTGGGAGCGCTGAAGCCGGGGAGGGGGCGGAGCCAGGCCGCGCCATGCCCCGCCCCCAGTTCTCCCACAGAGGAGAAGCATGAGCGGTGGACGAGCTTCAGTAGGCAGGGCTCCTCCTCCGCGCGGCTTCAGCGAGCGAGAGGTGAGAGTCGTGGCGAGAGTCATGGTGGATTGGAGGCTGGCTGGGGAAACGGCTGAAGGAGGCGGCGCCCTGGCCCCTTCTTCTTTTTCTTAGTCGCCGCTCGGCCCTTCCTCCTCCTCTCCCAAGCAGCAGGAGTTCGGCAGGAGAAGGGGGGAAGGAAGGGGGACAGAGAGCTTTTCTCGCGGCACACCTGATGATCGCTCACGGCACACTAGTGTGCCACGGCACTCTGGCTGAGAAACACTGATCTACACCACAGTACTTTCCAGATTTTGCCAGCATATATCTCTGTTGTCCCAGAAAAGAGTTAGTTGAGTAGTTCAAGGGAAAAATATCAACTGCATGTTTCTAGAAGCAAAGAATTCAACGTAAGCAACTATATTAAAACCAACCAAAGTTTATTTATAGAAGTCTATACATTTGTAACAAATGCTGCCAAGACATCAATGAAGTAAAGCAAATAAACCCATCCCTCCCAATGAGCCTGTGTTGTCATAACTCACTGTCACATGCATTTACAGAGGAGAAAATGTTACACCTTCATACACAATTAATTCCATAGCTATTTGAGAAAAAAATACTCCCTCAGTGCATTTTTTTCCATGAAAAAAAGGTGGTGGACTAAGACTTGTCTATTACTTCTGTTCAAAGCAGAAGATACATGAGAGCTATCTCAGTCACTTTTGTCCATAATAGGCTTCCATTTTCTTATTTAATCATCTCCTCTAATCCAAACAGAAAGGGGGAAACTGATGCATATTTACAATTTAAGGAGGTTTTCAGTACTTTGATTATGGAGTTCAGTATCGGGATGTGTACCTCTGTTGCAAACATCTGTTGTAGCCTGCCATGATATAATTAGGTGGGATCATTAGACCACTAGTTAAACTCTGCTTACTCTTTCCTTGCTCCTATGTCACAGCTTTGGAGAAATTGGTGGGCAATCACAGCCGTGAAAGGGAGTGATGGTTAATTTTTCTGGTATTGGAGAGACTGGCTACTACAGATTAAGTTGCTTGCAAAAATCAAGTGATAGAGATGCATATCTACAAAGGATATCATGATGGCTTCCAAACAGCTATATACTGGTAGGATCTAGAAATTCATTTGTGTAAATAAAAGTCCGCAAAAGTCTGAGAAGAGTAGCTAGAAAAAGGCAGAAAACAAAAATGATTACACATTTACAAAACAGTCCACAAAACTGTGGACTATCCAGTAAATAAAGCCACGCAGTTCACACAACTTGACAAAAACCCACTTCAGGAGGACATTTCCTTCCCCTTTTCATTTCACCAGGTTTTATGCAGTTACATCTCCCTAGTCTTAAATAAGGAGGTTAGTAAGAAAAGGATTAAAGCATCAAGAGGGATCCCATAGATCACAGCCAAAATTTTTGCAAAATTCCTATTCAGATGTAAGCAAAGATTTTGTGGGCTTGCATTCTTTATAAAAAGAAATATTTTTCCTGAACCAGAGCCAGCACTTTCTAGCACCGACACTAGTTACCTGGTGTGTTACCGCTGTAGTCTCCGTTCATTATAATCCACTGCAGCTCATTTCGATGAGCTCTCTGATAAAATGTCATTTATTTACATTTCGATCTTTACACCTGAGTGATTATCAAGCAGTCATCTTGTTCCTATTCAAACATTCCATACATACAATCCTTGTGCTAGGGTTGCACTGCACGTGTTGTACCAGTTACATATAGGTCAAACAACTGCTCTTTTACAGTTTGTTATTACTACTGTATCCTTCCCATTTGGAAAAATAAGGTTTCATAAACTGGAAATTAAAATAGGAGGAAAATCATAATTATTATAATAATAAAGTTTAAGTCTGAAAAAGATCAAGCGACAAATAGGCAGAACAAAATTAAGTATTCCATAGATACTTTTGAGGGAGGGGAGAAAGATCTAAGTTTCAGTCAAGGAGGATGAACTGGCTTTACCTACCTGTAGACGGGAATTCAAGGGCATGAGTCTTACTGTTTTACAAAGGCAAGAGTGAGAAGAGAGAAAATGGAATAGAGATGTGAGAGGTTACATAGTAAATGTCAGCCAGGCTTTCGTTGTTGTTTTTTTAAAAAAACAAAAACATTTACTAAATTTCCCCTGCTGTTTCAGATGCTAAAATGTAGCTGGTAGAAATCCAAGACAGCTTTAAAGAACTGTGATAGACAGATACAAATTTACTGCCAGTTAAAAATGATTAAAAAAAACTATCTGGAAAAAATTGTCACAACCCGCCCGTCCCCACAAAAATGTACACTTCCAACTAAACCAGTTTGTAAATATGCCCTTCTCCAGAGCCAGGAGCCAAGGGGAAGGAGGAGGGGGGAAAGTGCAGGTGACCTTCACAAGAGGTCTTGTGCCACTGCTTCGACTTGCCTTGCGTGTGGTGGTGAGACAGCCAAGTGCCACCACTGCTTCGGCCACCAATAGGTTGCTGCAGAAATCCGGACGCTGGGTTAACACTGAATACACACAGCCAACCCCAAACAGCTGCATTAAAAAAACACCCCCATAAAAATAGCACAGATCCATATTTGTGGGTGAAAAGAAGAAAGGGCAAAAAGGGAGGTCTATACAGTGAAGAGTCAATGGTTTATATTACAGGTGGCTGGCACTATTTAAAGAGTCTCTTCCCAACTCTAGTGCTGCTCCAATCCAGAAGGGCAAATGGAAGAGGGAGAGAAGAAAATAAATCTTGTAGCATGCAGGATCAGAAGCAGGGAGAAGGGGCTCAAATTAGGCCCCGCCGCTTTTTGTAGTCCTCCAAATTCAGCGATCGTCGGGGAGCACCATCTTTTGTGGGGGGAGCCTTGGAGGAGATGGCCAGTGTTTTGGACTCTGTGGGAAGATAAGGTACAGAGATACATGTCATCACCATTCAACAGGTTCATAGTTCTCTTCAAACCACAGGGCTGAAGGCAAGATGTTACTGCTGCAAGCCTTCTACAGAAGACCCTGTTGGTCATGCTAAGAAAAAGACAAAAGAAACATAGAAGGCAGGTCTAGGAAATAAATCCCCATCTCTTGCAATTCAGTTGACTTTCGAAGATGCAAAGAAAGGCAATAAAGCTGTTGCACTCCAGGCCTGGGAGCTCCCATGACCACAGCACCACACAAGAGTCCAGAATGTAAGCAAACAGTTTAGTGTAGAAACACATTAAAATATAAGCAAAAACAGGAATAAAAAGTAAATATATAATCCAAAAAGGTTTAGCAATAGATGATAATCCAAACAGTAATCCAAATGTCCCAAGGTAACACAGTCCAGGAATAGCCAAAAAGTCACAAGTACAGCATAAGTTCACAAGCAAAAGGTACACTTAATAAATTTAAGCAGGAATATAAAAACAAGAGCATAGACTACTAGAAAACTAAAATCCAAAACCAAAGGCTTGACTTGAAACAAGAACCAGAGAACACAAGCCTAGCTTCTGACTTGAATGCTACGTTGCCTGAATTAACTCTTAGGTAAACAACTTGCTAATTAATAAGCACCCATGAAATCTCTCCTCAACTTTCCGACATAAGCACTCAGACCTACAATGCCTATTTTCTGCTCTGATCTGTAAATGAAGATGTTTGTTGATATCCATAACTCCAGGTGTTTTCTCCTGAGAGCCTTCTGTATCACTTATCTCTTCGGCCAACCTCTTATCTAATATTACAGTTTCTGGCTCCACTGATGGACCCTGAAGCCCTGCATTTTCTGAATCAGATTTCTCACAGAGAGAAGTATAATTCCCTGACATGAATCTTCATCACTTTGAGCCCCAGGAAATCCCACAGGCAATCCCACAATCCTCTCTAAATCATCAGTGAACCCATCAGCCTCAGGAGTCTCAGGCTGATCTCCAACAAAAGCAGAGGTAAGAAAGATGACACACCAAATACTGATGAGGATGGACAATCTCAGATAATGTTAGGAGGTATATCCCATCAATCCTAGCATATACAGCAGTGGTTCCCAAACTTTTTTGGCCTACCGCCCCCTTTCCAGAAAAAAAATTACTCACCACCCTAGAAATTATTTTTTTAAAAAAATTAATAGCAATTAAACAGAAAGATATATGTATTAGTGCTTCTACCTTTTTCGTAAAATTAAATGTTTTAATGTGTTTTAATTTAAATTTTAATGTTATTTTAATTGCATGTTGTTTTTACGGCATTGAAAAAAGAAGAGGCTGGCACTGGACAAGCAAGGCCCACCTTGAAATGCGCCTCCTGCTCGCCCCGCCCCGCCCCGTGCCCAGCAAAGCATGCTTGCAAGGACGTACCCATTAGAAGAAAGAGGCAATAGACAGGACTGCACCATGGGTGGGGTTGACAAGAAGGAGGAGGTGTGCGCTGCAGTTTCCACAGCAATGCCGTGTGCTTGCGACTGCGAGTTGGAATCTCCGGGCAGATGTTGCCGTGGAAACCGCAGCATGCGCCTCCTTCCTCTTGTCAACCCCACCCCTGGTGAAGTCCTGTGTTTTGCCTCTTTCTTCCAACAGGAACGTCCTCGCAAGCGCGCAACCCTGCAAGTGGCAAGGAAGCCTGGCTCACGCCACCGCCCCTTTACAGGGGTTTAGCGCCCCCCAAATTCTCCTGAGCCTCCCAGCGCCCCCTTGGATCGCCCCACCGCCCACCACGGGCAGTACTGCCCACTTTGGGAACCACTGATGTACAGTATAGTACAAAACAGTAAGACATTTTGAAAACCATAGTCCAATTTCCAGACCATCATACATTCCCCATCCTTCTAGTGAAGCTTGCCAATTGCTCCAGCATTATTTACAAAGAGAAAGAGTACAATCAGTACCAACCAAGACAGCTCTAATATAACCTGAAAATCCTTTTTTTTCTTTTTAGTTTCCATTTCCTTTAACTCACAGGATTAAACTCAGGGTTAGAAGTCTAATTTGCTAATTTGTTAGCATTCCATTCACATGTTTGGTAAAATAAAATCATACAGGATGACAGCAGAAACTCAAATTTTCTTGACTCATAATCCCCTCAGCAGCAGAACCTACCTGAGCTGGGAACCTGAAGATCAATCTTTACATCAAAATCATGTACTTTGAAGAGATCCTCTGAGAGGTCACTGGCTGATTTTGAATTCACATCTTTGTCTTTGCCCTGACTCTGAAAGAGAAGAAATCTTCAAATGACATAGAAAAGAGCCCAGGGTTTTTTTTTTCTTTTTTGGGGGGTGGGGAGCAAGATGTGAAACTACATTTTACTAGCAATTGTGTCCAAATGTCTTCATATCCAAAATCCCCTCCTCTCCATTTTATTCTCAAAAATAAGAGATAGGTTTGAAGAAGTTACAGTTGTGTAAACTGGAATTCATTACTTATAATTGTGGGAAAGAAAGCACATGCAACAGCCAGTTTAAGGGACTTGCCTTGGTCATGTCCTTTGGAGCATCTGGCAATATACCAGATCCATATTTTGCATTTAGCTGGGCAATGATAGCAGCTTGGACAGCAGGATCTCTGGACTGTGGGCAAAAAAAGACAAGATGTACTATTCACCTGAACACCAATTTATATTCAATGTTTGACATCTATTCTGTGAACAACATTTTATAAGACTTGAGAAATAACTAAGATAACTGTTTGCAGTTTTGACTTTGAAGATTTGATTTTTTTAATGAATTTGATTTAAAATGTCCTCTCTAGAAATCACTAGGTCCTCCAGGGTGACTCTATACCAGACCTGGGCAATTGCCGGCCCTCCAGGTGTTTTGGACTTCAACTTCCAGAAATCCTAGCCAGTTTACCAGATGTTAGGATTTCTGGGATTTGAAGTCCAAAACACATGGAGGGCCGGCAATTGCCCTGGTCTGCTCTATACTCAACTTCTTCCAGTCATATTAGAGGATTTAAGAGATTTCTAGAGAGAACATTTCTCTAGAATCTCTAGGCCCTCCAATGCGATTCTAATTTCAGCTTCCAACAGAAGTTGGCTACATAGTCATGCTGGAAGACCTAGAAATTCATAGAGGTGTGTTCTCAGATTTTAAAAAATGGCAATCTCGTCATTTGTTTTTTCGCGTTCACAAGGGCCTTGTGAATGTGGAGGGCTAGCTGTAGATGTTTTTCACTGATTTTCAAAAGGACTCAGGGTGGCTTACAAATGGGACAAAATGCCCACACACACAAATACAAAAGAATCCATCAAAGCAAAAACACAAATTAAAATGAAACATAGTTAAATATAACAATCCAAATAAAAGCATAATTCAATAAAGTATAAGAGTATAAAACATCAGTGTTAAAACTCAATTAAAACAAAACTCAACAAAACCAATTATATTTCAACTATATATATAAATGCTCTGTTCGTCATGAGTGACATCATAACTCAAAAACCGTTGGAGGAATTGATGCCAAATTTGCCCAGAACACATCTACTAACCCAAGGAGTGACCAGCTCTGGAAAAAACCCACAAAACAACAAAACACTTTTAAAATTCAAAAAAGGAAGAAGATAACACACCTCCCCCCCCCCCACCTCACACACAAGGACACAGCCAGTAAGGCCACCATACTTCGCCTTCCCCTTTGCCTTTGCAGTCCTTAGAAGGTGAGGCGGGAAAAGGAGAAGGGACCTAATGGCCGAGGGAGAGCAGTGGTGGGCTCCGAAGCCGCAACAGCGGCAATGGCTGCTGCTCCTTGCATGTCTCTCGGCCCCTAACTGACACTAAGGCAAAGGATCAAAGGGCAGATGCTGCTGCGGAGGAGGAGAGAGAGTAGAAGAAAAAAGAGGGAGGGAGGCTACACTCTGTGAACACACTCTGACTCCTACACACACACTCCCACAGCACAAGGGAAGGTGTCATGATGGAGGTAATAGGGATTGCAATCCAACTGGACACACGAAGCTCACATTGCTTGGAAAGGATCCCCAAAGGCCATCCAGCCCAATCTCATTTGGCAGTAAAGGAAGGCATCATCAAAGTCCTCACAACAGATGGCCCACCAGTTGGAAGGGAGCCCTAAAGCCCATCCAGTCCAACACCCTCCTTCCCTCCCTCCCTCCCTCCCTTTCTCTACTTCCCTTCCTTCTCCTTCCTTTACTTTTCCCCCTCCCTCCCTTCCTTTCCTTTCCTCCATCACCCCTCCCTTTCTTTCCTTCCCCCCTTCTCTTCTTCCCTTCCTTTTTCTCCTTCCCTCGCCAGCTTTATCCTCCTTTATTAAATCTACAGTGCAGATGCACCCAAAGTCACCCCTTCCACTCTGCCATGTAATATCCAGATTATCTATTTAGGATTGGATTATATGGCAGTGTAGACACACACACACATATGGATGGATGTTGGCTGACAGGTTGGTTGGTTACAAACATATACAACACACATACACACACACAATACAATTATTTATATATTACTATTATATATATTGCTATATAATACATATATATAATTGTTATATATTTTTCTATGTAATATAATGTTAATATTAAATATTACTATATTAAATAGACTCCTAGAATAGTTAGAAGGGACTCTACCATGGTATTGGGGGAGAACATTTAGGAAGGAAGGAGAGAAGAAAGGAGGTAGGGGAAAAGGGAAGGAATGAAGGAGGGAAAGGGGGAAGGAAGGAAAGAAAGGAAGAAGGAAAGGTAAGAGGGAAGGAAGGAGAGAAGGAAGGAAAGAAAAAAGGGAGGAAAGGCAGGAAAGAGGTAAAGAAGAAAGGAAGGAGAAAAAGAAATAAAAAGTGAAAGAAGGAAAGAAACATGGAGGGAAGGAAGGAGACAAAGGAAGAAGAGAAAGGGGGAGAGAAGGAAGGATAGCATGAAAGAGCGAAGGGAGGAATGAAAAAAAGAGGTAGAGAAAGAAAAAAGAAAAGAGAGAAAGGGGAAGGGAAAGGAGAAGACAAAGGGGGCAAGGAATAGGTAGGTAGCTCTCTTTCATAATAGTCCAGATAGCTACCTCTACTTCGAAAATTCTTACTATAGGCCACAACAAGGCATGGCTAGTATAATATATGTTCTCTCATACATATATCTTTCTGTTAAAACAGGGGCATTAATTTTTTTTATTTTCTGTAACTATGTTGTTATGGTAGCACTTTCATATTTATATGTTTTAAAAATATGGGTAGATATTTATATTAATCTCTCCATATCCACAAACTTTTACCATATGTTCTACTGTTCTCATTGTCTTTGTTTTACTTACATTGGAAACTATTGTGGGTTTACATTGCCGCCTAGTAAAGGGATCCATCTGTTGGTTTTTCATACTACGGCTTTCCGCCTGCAGAGAGAGATTTAAAGTAAAGGGTCATTCTTTGCCTTGTTGATCAAATTATTCAATCTCTTCCATTGTCAATGCATAGAACAAAATGGCAGAAAAATTAGAGAAATATATAGAAGGGAGGAATTGTTAAAGAGTAACAAATAATAGCCATTCCACAAAAGGTGACATAGCCCTAAAAATTTGCAATTATACTATGATATTATCCAATTGGTCCAAATGGTTAAATCTGTAAAAGTTGATAACTCAATTGCATGAATCCATACAGAAAAAGACATGTTACAAAAACGTTATGAAACGGATATGTTTTGAGATGAAACAAAAAAACTAGAGGTCAAAAAACTGAAACTCGCATATTGAAGAAATATTCAGTAAATGGGTTTAAAACAATTAAACAATTATAAAAGGATTTTGGAACCATCTCCAACACCATTTTGTCTTTTCCTGGAACATTATTGCTTCAAACTGAAAGACAAATATAACCAAAAGAGAGAAGAATATATAGAATAAATGACTAAATGTTAGCTTATATAATCAGACTTAAAAATAGACTTTAACCATTAGATCCATCCTGGTTGTAACTAATACAAATAAATTCCTTTCAGGTATAATTAAATAGAAAAGAAAGCTTTGAATCTATTTGAAGCACTGCAATGACAGCATGAGCAAAATAAAATGACAAGTTTCAAAACTATACCAAATAATACAAGATGCAAAATTTGGTAAAGGGACGAGGATTATTTGGGAGTCAGATTTGGGGATAAGAATAATGGAAAAATAATGGGACTCAATTTGGAAAATGTCCTCCTATAAGTACGCAAGATCAGAAAAAAAAATCAACTGAAATGGTTCGGAAATGGTATCGCTATTCACTAAAACTTCTGGAGATCAATAAGGAAATGTTAAGAACTGTGTTGGCGACACTGTAGCAAACCAGTGATGGGAATCTTATGTGGCTGACTTGGCCAAAATATGTAGTTTCTGGGAGGATGTATTAGAATGGATAAATCAAATGTTGGACCAAAAAGTCTACTTTACAGGGCCACTATTACTAATTTCTATATTTAAAGGTGAAAATGAAAATTTGCTATATAAAGATCTTATGGCACTTATGTTAAGCTCCACAAGACTAGAAATCACTAAAGAATGGAAACATAATCTTTAAAATTATATTTTCTTCAAGACCACAATCAATAGAAATCTTAGATTACAAAGGAGGCGCTTTATTTTTAAGATTTTCTAACAGAAAGTGAGAACAAAACATTCCTTCTCTCACACCACTTTCTAAAAAATTGGGAATGAAAAAAAATCAAGATCAGGATGACACTGCCCCTGTAACTGTAATAATAATAATCTGTTCTATCTCCCTGAGGGGACTCAGGGTGGATTACAGAAGACATATACGGCAAACATTCAATGACATTGTACAATTGACAAGGACAGACAGTACATAAACAGAGGTATAGGCGTTTTCTTTGTACTGATCCTGTGATAACACTGTTACATGATTTCTGTTCCTAGCTTATGCATGTCATTTCCTAATTGCTTATATCATAAAAATATGGAAAAAGTTTATTAAACTGCAAAAACTTTGTTTTTGTGGAACGTCCTGCAGCAAATTTTGCTATAGTTTTTCAGTGAATATCTCATGAAGTCTCAACCCATTCAACGTAATTTGTGGCAGTCACAAAAAATGAAGTTTCTGGACTATAACAACTACTTTCAAAGTAAGTACCACACAATTAAACAGGAATAACACTTTCAAACAAGGAACATTTTTTTTTTTGAAATTTTGTTACATGATGTAATCATGGTAGCCTTCATGGTTTCATCCAGCTCTATGATTCTATGATCTGTATTTCATTCCCCCCTCCAAAAAAATCTGGACTAAAAGCAGTTTACAATTTAGATGACAAATGCAATGAAAAACAGAACCCCCTAGCCTGTCCTTTTAAAACCTCTGCTTAAAAAAAGTCTTGCAGCATACAATGTCTTAAATATACCAATGAACAAGGAGGAGGGACATTCTAGCTCCATAGGAAGAGTTTCAGTTTTTGGGGGCAGCCACTGAAAAGGCTCTCCCTTTAGGGTTGCCACTTTTTGATATAAAAATAAGGGACAGGTACCTAAAAATAGGGAATTTTTCACAACAATAAGTGACACTTCATAAAAACAAATTCCCTATTTTTAGGTACCTGTCCCTTATTCATGTGGCAACCCTACCTCCCTTGCATCCTCACTAACCATGCTTGTGATGTTGCAGAACTAAGAGAAAGGCCCCTGCTGATGATCTCACGCAGAGCAGACTCATACAAGGAGATGTAATCAGTCAGATGGAGCCATAAAGGGTTGTATAGGTCATAACCAGAACTTTGAAATGTGCCTGGAAACAAACTGACAGTTAGTGGAGCTGTTTTAATAAGGCTGCAGTATGGTCCTATAACCTGTTTCAATTAACAGTCTGGTTGCAGCTTTTCAGAACCAGCTGAAATTTCTGAACACTCTTCAAAGGCAGCACATTACGATAGTAACTAAAGCATTGTTCAAATACCCCGCCATCAATACATACACACCCCACTTACCACTAAGGCTTTTTCAGATTCCACAATATTCCATTCTCTATTTCTCTGATTAATGTAACTGCAAAAAGAATCATTTACTTCATTACACGAATACTCATTTACAGTTAATTCAGAAACAAGCAAGTATCTCAATTTCACAATGTAAAGAAATTCTGTCTCTGGAATTCAATTCCTAACACCAATTTCTTGAAAATAAGGTAAGTTTTAAAAAATCTGAAAAGCAGCAAATTCTGTGATGTGTGATTAAGGCCATTTCATAGCAATTTAACTGCCAGCTATCCTACAGAAGCTTGGGATTTGCAGTTTGGTGAACAGTATTACGATTCTATAACAGTGAGTTCTAGTACTCTCCCCTGAACTGGATCACAAGGATTCTCTTTACAATTAATTCTAATTAAAATCTCAAGATTACATAAACTGGAATCAAAGTTGATAAAAGTGGTATCCAATTGCTGTAATTGTGTAGTATACATACAAAATTAGCAAAATTGCTGAAATAAATATGTGTATCTGTGATAGCAGTACACAACAATTACATAATTGTGATGATGTTTTTCCATTTTCTGATACCACCATTGTTAGGTACTGACCTGATGGCTGAAATATTTTTTGTTCGCTGGCGATCCAGCGCTTCTGCTCTCTCATCCAACTCATTAAGCTGGTCCTGAATCTGTTTAGCCCTGTCCTGATCTCCCAAATCTTCTGCCATGGCCTTCAAAAATACAGATGTACATTTGTTAGGCTTGAACCATCACTACAAATTTGATCAAAATGTATATCAAAGCAACATCATCATTATCCCCAGTCCGCATTGTGATGGGAGTTCTCCTTCAATAACATACGGGGACCCAAACTGGGTAAAAATGAAAGAACACCGATCACAATGTATGTATGTGTGTGTTTATATGTATGTACGTGTGTGTATACAGTATATATTTGACCCTTATCCAAAATTGCTGGGATCAGAAGAGTTTTGGATTTTTTCAAATTTTGTAATATCTGTATTTCCATACAAGCATATAATGAAGTATCTTGGGGATGGGACACAAGTCTAAACATAGAATACATGTATGTTTCATATACATTTTACAGACTAAAAGCGATTTCATACAATATTTTAAATAATTTTGTGCATGAAACAAAGTTTGTGTGCCCTGAACCATCAGAAAGCAAAAGTGTTACTCGAAGCTGTCTATGTGAATGATTTAGATTTCTGAAGTATTTTGGATTCTGGGTAAGGAATTCTCCAACTGTATTATTCTCAGAGGAAACAAATATGAGTAAAAGGCTGCCATAATGCACAAACAAAGGTGATTTATCTAAGGAAAGGATCAGTGTTCATTGCTACCCAAGTTTACCTTCTCTTTAAGAAGTTGTGTTTTCTTCATTGCATAATTTGACGGTGCTTTCCGGAACCTCTCTTTCTCTTTTACTATCTATGAACAAAGAACACATTATTATGTAGAACCTAAATTCTTCAAATAACAGGTCAATTGTTTCTTTTCACTACCATGAAGTAGCTGATATGAGTTTTCTGCAAGTCATGCTTGAGATTGTTCCTATATCATCCAATCTGTGGTCTGTTTAACATTATATTCTTGTTCTATAGTTAAAGAAGCATTTCAGATGCATGCTGGACACAAGTCTATTGGTACAAAACAATTATGAATAAATGCAGGTGACTTTAGCTGTAAAATGACTACAGGGGACAAGTGCTCAAGGTAAGCTAATGTTGCCTTTGAGTTGGTGTTCCAAAAAACCACTGCCCCAGTTTCATATCTTGTCTTCAGCCCCTTTCTGGTAACTATGCAAAGTATGGGTCTTATTTCAGTTGTGACAAATCTTCTGCAAATCTGAAGAGTGGAGAGCAAATGTAATACATAAAAAGGGATAGCAGACAAAGGTCTAAATGGAGTCCTAAGCGTATCTTTTCCATCAGAGAAACAAAAACTCAAAATTAATCTTATATTTAAAGGGGAAAACCCCCTGAGAACGTCTCTTTTAAGACCTCACCTACCTTTCTGTCATGAACCTTCAACTGAATGGTTCCAGCTCAAAAGTACATTTTCTTCATTTACCTCCTCAATATCCTGATCATTAAATTTATAGTTGATGGCTTCTTTGATGGACACTTCCTTCTTATTTATCTCATCTAGCGTGGGTAGCTGCATCCCAGCAGAGAACATCTAATTAACATTGATAAAGAAAGGAGGAAAAGTGTCAGAGAACTTCATTCTCATTCAAACGTATAATTCTTGTGAAAATTGTGATAAATGGAAATACTCCATCAAACTTACAGCTTCCTTCCACTTCATAAACTCACTCTCTGTGAATTCTTGATTGGAGACAAACTCTAAACGGAACACACGATGGTCATTACCATGCCTGTACAGAGAGAGAGTAAAATACTTAGGAACTTCTGTACAGAAACAATTTCTTTTCTCAGTGTCTAGAGAGGGTGCAATTGCACCACTTTGAAGGTGTGTGATTGCTGAAATATACGGGAATGGAAGAATTGATTGCCGCCATCATTTTCTCCTTAACCTGTAGGGAATTGGTATATTTACTTGTAAAGCTTTATTTCCCTCAAGAATTAATAACCATGGAGTGCTCAAGCAAACATTGCAGTAAGACAGAGGGAAAGTACTGTTGATACTAATTATTTTCTTGCATCATTACTAACATATTTAGAATGTATCTTCCTGTTGCAAAGGTAGAATTGGGCCTGGAATAACACAATCCAATATGGAGAGAAATTATTAGTAGTCTAGTATGTCTGAGCTTTTCCTAATGGATCTCTGCCATTGTCTCCCAAGCTTGTTGTTGAAACTACCAAGGTTTATCAGCTTGGGGTATAGAGCCAAGGTGGCGCAATGAGTTAAAGCTGAACTGAGGACCTGAAGGTTGGCAGTATGAATCCACGAGACGGGGTGATCTCCCATTTGTCAGCGCCAGCTTCCCATGCCAGGACATGAGAGAAGGAGAGAAGTCTCCCACAGGATGGTAACACATCCGGGCGTCCCCTGCGCAACAACTCTGAAGACGGCCAATTCTCTCACACAAGAAGCGACATGCAGTTTCTCAAGTCGCTTCTGACAAGATTAAAAAACAAACAAAAAAACAGCTTGGCGGTGCCAGGACAAACAAGGGATCCCTCAGGAAAAGTTCAGACACATTAGACTACAAATAATTTCTCCCCATAATGGATTGTGTTATTCCAGGTACAATTCTACCTTTGCAACAGGAAGATACATTCTGAATTTGTTAGTAATGATGCAAGAAAATCATTAGTATCAACAGTACTCACCTTCTGTCTTAGTGCAATGTTTGCTTGAGCACTCCATGGTTATTAATTCTCAAGGGAAATAAAATTTTACAGGTAAATATGCCAATTCCCTACTGGTTAAGGAGAAAAGGATGATGGCAATAAACTTTTCCATTCTCGTATATTCCAGGGATCACACTCCTTGAAAGTGGTGCAATGTCCTCTAACTGAATTACTTACCGTAGCTGCAATCCCTTGTTTGTCCTGGCACCCCCAAGCTGATAAACCTTGGCAGTCTCAACAACACCAGTTATTTCTGCCACCTATAAAAGATGAAAGATAAAAACTGATACTTCCATTTAAATCTTTCTGATCAAGAAAGCTCCTGTTGTTCTTTATTATTCATTTTGTAGCAGAAGACAATACCAAAACAAACCAATTTAAAAAGGGGGGGGGGTTAAATTAGGTCTCTCCTCAAGTGGACTAAATCAGGATTTGAATATTTGTCATTTGGATTGAGAAAGACACGTTTGGATTGAGATTCAATCTACACAGTTATATCCAAACTCTCCAATGAAGAATCACTCACATGGGGAAAGGAGAGACATACAGACAGATAGTGGTTTAGTCACAGAAAGCTCTAGCTTTTGATCAAAGTGAATAGCTCTCCAATTCACAGTAATATTTGGGTGAGGGGTGTTGAAGGTATATATAGAACATATCCAGTATTCAGTACTTTTCTTAGTATTTCGTACCTCCCAAAGTAGGAAATTTAAGAGTTGTTACACAGTTCGTGTGTTCTGGAATCATGCACTTTGGCTGTTTGCTTTGAAAATGCTAGATCTTAAAGTCTTTCTATTTATACAACTGTATTTTTCACAATCCCCGTCTAAGAGGTGACCTCAGTGCCAACGGAGAAAAAATAACCTCCCCCACCCCCACTTTAAAGTATTTTTCATTCACCCTAATTCTTTGGCCCTTGAAATTATACTTCCAAAGTTTGCAGCTCTTTCTGTGGCACATCTCTATGTCATTTATCCCATTCATACAATTGTTTGGAAACCTATGAAAAAAATAGGCCTTCCTACTTCAAAACTGCATTTATTCCTCTGAGGTGCTTCATTTTTTGTTTTTGTTTTTAAAATACTAGAGCCTTTTTATTTTGTAAATCATTTTCACAAAACTGTTAACAAAAACTGGGAAAGGGAGATGCCTTTTTCGAAGCCACTAAACTATAACAGCAATTGTTGCACAATATCTCTGCCTCTATTCTGAAACTTGGGAAGAGTGATCCACTCCAAAGGCAGAATTATCTCTAGAAATGTCATGCAGAATAAAGTTAGGATCAGTTCCTGTTTTAAAAAAGATTAAATTTGGTTATCTGTTGGAGGTCCACTGCTCATTCACATACACCTAGGATCGGGTTGCTGTGAGTTTTCCGGGCTGCATAGCCATGTCCCAGAAGCATGATCTCCTGACGTTTCCTCCACATCTATGGCAGGCATCCTCAGAGGTTGAGGGGTCTGTTGGAAACTAGGCAAGTGGGGTTTATATATTTGTGGAATGTCCAGGGTGAGAGAAAGAACTCTTTGTCTGTTTGAGGCAAGTGTGAATGTTGCAATTGGCCATCTTGATTAGCATTGAATGGCCTTGCAGCTTCAAGGCTTGGCTGCTTATCACCTGGGAGAATCGTTTGTTGGGAGGTGATTAGCTGGCCCTGATTGTTTCTTGTCTGGAGTTCCTGTTTTTGAGTGTTGTTCTTTCTTTACTGTCCTGATTTTAGAGGTTATGGTTTTAGAGATTTTGTTCATTTTCATGGTTTAATAAGATAGACTAAGATCCAAAAATGCTGTTGTTACTGCTGTGTGCATTCAAGTGCTTTCTGTCTTATTTTATTTATTTATTTATTTATTTATTTCCTGGGCTTCTAGGCCGCCACTCCCAGGAGGCTCGGGGCGGCTCACAACAAGTAAATGTACAATAAAACACATTAAAATAGAACACTCAATAAAACATCCAATTAAAATGCAGTATGCTGTACAGAGGACAGAGACAGCAAAATGCAGCAAGAGAACAACATCGGTGGGCTATGCGCACAGGCATCTAGAGGCCAAAGGCCTTCTGAAAGGGAAACGTTTTACATGCCCGTCTAAAGGGCAGGAGGTCTTGGATGGCTCGGGTTTCAGCCAGGAGAGCGTTCCATAGCGTAGGAGCAATTACAGAGAACGCTCTCCTCCGGGTTGCAGTTAGCCTAAAGACCTTGGCAGATGGAATAGCCAGCAGGTTGGTATATTCTGACCGAAGTGATCTCATAGGGCAATATGGGAAAAGACGGTCCCTCAGGTATGCTGGCCCCAGGCCGTGTAAGGCCTTAAAGGTGAGCACCAGCACTTTGAAGGTGATCCGGTGCTCAATTGGGAGCCAGTGCAGGTCCTGTAAGACAGGTGTTATGTGACAGCCTGCTGGAGAACCAGACAGGAGTCGGGGGGCAGTGTTCTGCACCAGCTTGAGCTTCCGGGTCACCGACAGAGGAAGGCCAACGTAAAGCGCGTTACAGTAGTCAAGTCTCGAGATGACCATGGCTTGGATCACCATGGCCAGGTCGTTCCGGGATAGATAGGGGGCCAGCCGCCTTGCCTGTCTCAGATGGAAAAAAGCTATTTTGCTGACCATGGAGACCTGGGCCTCCATGGTCAGTTGGGAGTCCAGATGAACTCCCAGGCTCTTTACAGAAGGCGATGGGCATAGCGCCACACCGTCCAGGGTCGGAAGCTGGACATCCCCATCACCCGGACGACCTAGCCACAAGATCTCCGTCTTCGCTGGATTCACCTTCAACCTACTGGCTCGCAACCATCCAGTAACGGCCTCAAGGCAATGTTGGAAATTATCAGGGACGGATCCAGGCCTGCCCTCCATCCTCAGAATGAGCTGAGTGTCATCAGCGTACTGATGGCACTCAAGCCCAAAACTCCGCACCAGCTGTGCAAGCGGCTGCATGTAGATGTTAAATAACAGAGGGAGAGAATGGCCCCCTGAGGGACTCCACAAACTAATGGGGAGCCCTCGGAGGCCACCTCACCCCTCCTCACTCGCTGAGATCGATGGTGGAGGAAGGAGGCCAGCCATTTTAGGGCTGTCCCCCTCACTCCAGCCATGGCAAGGTGGTGGGTCAAAAGATTGTGGTCGACTGTGTCAAACGCTGCTGTGAGGTCCAATAACACAAGCAGCGCAGACCCGCCTTGGTCGAGCTGGCAGCGGAGTTGGTCTGTGATGGAGACCAGGACCGTCTCCGTCCCAAGCCCCGAACGGAAGCCGGACTGGAAGCCGTCTCCTTTCCCGCTTCATCAACCTGAGATCTTCAGTGTACCAGGGAGATAGATGTTTGCCGGGTCGGAGAGGGCGCCTAGGGGTGATCTCATTGAGAGCTTTGGACAATGAGGTATTCCAAGATTGAACCTGCTCATCGACTGAGACGCTGATAGACTCCAGATCCCTCAGAGCATTCAGGAACCTTTTGGGTTCCATAAGTCCCTTTGGGCGAACCAAAATCTGTTCGGCACCCTTGCATGGGGGGGGGGGGGGGGGTTGCTCCACCCAGATCCTCAGAGCACAGTGGTCCGACCATGGAACCTCTATTACGGAGGCTAGGTCCACTTGAACTCCCACGCTGAAAACCAAGTCCTTATGGTGGTCTTAAAGGGTTTTATTAGCAAGATTTGTTCAGAGGTAGTTGGCCTTTGTTATTCTCTGAAGTTTGGAGAATGCGACTTGCACAAGGTCAGGCAGTGAGCTTTTATGGCTGTGCAGGGAACTGAACCTTGGTCTACTCTACAGAGCCACAGTCCAATGCTCAAACCATTACATCACAGTGGCTCTTTTATTGGGAAAAATATTGACTTCATGCTACAAAAACAGTAAAATCACATCCAAAACCAGTACCATATGGTGTAACCATCTTGACTTTCCCATCACCCTATTTCACATACATAACTTTATGTAGTTTTTAATGTATTCTGAACAAGTAAGGGCATGGAATGCACGATTTTCTTGATGGGAAAAGCAATGAAGTCTGATCCAGGACATACTTACTCTGTAAACTGGTTTGCTGTTGTGATTTCCTATGCCAATACGCACAAAGCAGCCAGTGACTGTCTTGGCAAAGAAAGGCATGTGACACCATCGCTCCAGTTTGTGTCGTGATAATCGAACACGATTCAGTTCTTCAGGCAAAGATACTGGTTGCGATTTTGGAGGAATTTCTTCTTTTCTAGTGTGAAAGGAATTTTTTTTTGGCGGGGGGAATAAGGAAATCAATTAATACCCTCAAATGGAATGAGAATCCATGATGTCACACTCTGGCATCAGAATCCTAAACTCACACATTTTTCATTGCAACAACAGCACTGATTTTGTTACTTATTTGGAAAGAATGAAGCTAAAAAGGACTGGACACAAGAGTCATGCATTTTATGCTTATTGCCACCATTTGTAATCAAGTTATGATACCTCTCACCTTTGTTCCAAGGAGCTCAAAACAGTTCTCTCTGTTTTATCTTCACAGCAATATTGTGAGGTAGGACTGGATGAAAAATAGTGCCTAACTCAGTCACCCAGAAAGCTTCACAATTAAGCTGAGTACTGAACCTGCATCTCCTCAGACTTAGGGTGCATCTACACTGTAAAATTAATGCAATTTGACATCACTTTAACTACCATTGCTCAATGCTATAGAATAATGGGAATAATAGATTTACAAGGCCTTTAGACATACTGGAGCCTGGCCAAACTATAACTCTGAGAAGAATACAGGACCGAGACATGGCAGTTATAGTGATGTCAAACTGCATTAATTCTACAGTGTAGAAGCCACACATTGTCTGACATTCTAACTACTGTACTCTTCTGACTCACATGATGAAAAAAAGTATATGTAAATGTTTAATGTATTTTATAATTCTATTTAAATGTTTATGTTAACTGTACATTGTTTGGGAAGGGATTGAATAGTTGCCTAAGTGTAAGCTGCCTTGAGTCCCCTCCGGGGTGAAGAAATGCGGGGTAGAAATGTTGTAAATAAATAAATTTCTTACTGATGTGGAAATCCAGTACAAAATAAAGGACACATCTAAGCAAAACAAAAGTTATTCCCAATGACAGGCTTCTAAACGCTCAAACCTAAATTGAATTTGAGTACTCACTCTTCTTCTTCATCAGATGATGAAGACCTGGATGAACGATCTGTTTTTTCACTAGATTTATCATCCTCTTCTTCCTCTTCGTCATCTGAGTAGACTTCACTTGTTTTTAATGGCTGCTTCTTTGCAAGCAACTCAGCTATAAATGAAAAAGAGTACTTTTTTCAGTGACTCCTAGTTTGGAGATTCCTTTAGCTTTAAAAATAACTCAAACCAGAGACCAACATTCCATCTGCAACTAAATTTATAAAATTTCAACCCCCTTAATATTAATAACAAAAGTCTATACATAGGACCATACAATGTCAATTGCACCGATGTGCTCAATTGCAGCAAACAAGCTTTTGAAGATAGCGCTGACTCATGCTCCATTCAAAGTTGTTCTAAAGCAACAGGATATAGCACAGAAAATAAGAGTTTTTAAAATCTCCTGCTGTGGATGTGCAGATTTTAGGCATAGCCAAATGAGCTGTTGACTATAACCAAGGCAACAATATCCAGTCTGAAGAATGCTGGGATAACTATCAAGTTGTCTAATTTTACTCTTAAGAGAAACATTAATGTAATTTTAAAAATAACTTCATAGTTGACATAATAAAGCTGATAATAACAACTAGCATAATAAAGCTGATGGCAAGCATCCTAAACAGCTTTAAAAAGGAAATCAGACAAAAGACAAGAATGTCTGTGAGGACTGCTACACATTGCCTCCAGTATCAGAGGAAGTACACCTCCAAATTCTACGCTTTGGGAAACAGTAGTCGGAAGATACTGCTATTCTCACGTCCCGCTTGTGTCAGACTGGATATGCCTCTGGTCTAATTCAGCAGGGCTTTCCTTATGTTTAATAGGTGAATAGATACGGCCTTAATTAAAAATGAGTGTTTTTTAGATGTTGCTCCAAACAACAGGATGCTCTCTAAATCTGATGTCCTAATGCTTGGATCTGATCTCTGTGAATAAGAAGACATTAAGCAGTGATTGCAATCATCTTAACAAGTAAAAGAAAATACCAGAGCTTGTGAACAGTGCCAGTATTGGACTAAAAATATCTAGGAACAAATACAAATTGAGAAATTGGACTTACTGTGAAGGTTCACTGTGTGATGACAGGAGGAACAATCCTAATTCTTGCAAATGCTTTCGGCAATTTATGAGAATCCAGTTCCTCATATTATTTTTGTTATTATTATTATTATGGCTACTACTATTACTAGTAGTATTTTGCTTTTCTTTCTGTATTAGTACCCAGAGCAACTTCTAATTCCTGCATCCATGAAATGATTACCATACTAAACATGGAAACAGCCACTGATGCCTGTTTAAAACAGTGCTGATATTTTATGTGCTTTTCTTAAGCACGAAGTTCTGTTTTAATCAATTGCTGACTACATTGGAGGGATCAGGGGCTTAATAGCTCAACTGAAAAGGAATCTTGTATCCTGCCATTCCAGTTAGAACATGGGGGTAAAACCAAATTGCAGTGGATTGCTTTTGCTGTCATCCTGAGAAGTGAATGGCTCATGTCTAGATCCAATACAATCATAGCTATTCTAGAACAAATTGAGGGCACACATCTTCCACATTATCAGCATATCAGTTCACTGCATTTAAAATAATATGAAGTAACTAAATATAAAGGAAGTTTTTTATTGTGTCAGAAGTGACTTTAGAAACTACAAGCCTCTTTTGGTGTAAGACAGGGGTGCTCACACGTTTTCCGCATGCAAGCTACTTATAAAACAACCAAGTCAAAATGATCTACCTATCCACTACAAAATTTTGAAACATATAACACAATATCTGCTTTGAACTGGGTTTTCTGAGCCCACACTGCCATATAATCTGATTCAAAGCAGATAATATGGGATTTTATTCAACTGTGTGGAAAGGACCTCAGAAAACCCAGGGCCGGCAGCACTTGGGCGGCGTCGGGAGCCTGTGAGGCGGGACTGAGCCTTCCTCCCGCCCTGCTTGCGATCTACCAGGACACCCTACGCGATCTACCAGTAGATCGCGATCTACCTAATGAGCACTCCTGGTGTAAGAGAATTGGCCATTTGCAGAGACTTTGCCCAGGGGACACCCAGATATGTTACCCTGCTCCCCAGATTCGAACCGCCAACCTTCAGGTCAGCAGTTCAGCCAGTACAAGGGTTTAACTTATTGCGCCACCACAATGCCAAGTAAGGAAGTAAACATCAAAGATATGGCAAGATAGACCTGTATCTCACCTAAATGAATTTAAACAGTTAATAATCTCACCATGCATGAAAGGTAAAGGTGGAAGTTCTTAGGTATCAAAGTAGAACCACCTCTGAATAGGATGCGTATCTCATGGCAGAAGGCTTTTAATGCAAAAAAGTCTTTTAATGGTGCATGCTGTGTTGCTATTCTTACTGTATGACTTCAAATGATTTACATTGTTTTTTAAAATATGGAAGTGTTAATATTATAGCGATAATTGTTTTTTAAAACATTTTACTGTTAAGTGTTAATTTATATACTTCGTTTTAATTCACGAAGTGAGCTGCAGTGGATTGCATATGGGAGGCAGATGAGATACAAATGAAATACATATTAAAATACACTTACCTGTTCTGTTCTTCCGTTTCTCCCTTTCAGCTTTCAATTCTTCCATAGCCTGGGATTTCTTATCCAATTTTTCATCTCGTTTTGACCGTCGCTCTTTATTGTGCGACATTACCTGAGGAAATACCTAGTTAGAAGTTATGCCTCAAAAATAATGCAGAGTACATAAGCTTAAATTCACATTACTTTTCCTTTCGCAGCGTTGATTTGTTTGCAAGTCCTCATTTGTAACAAATATTCTTAACTGGTCTGAAATTTATTTGAAGGCTGGTAACAATCTTGAGAACTACAAAATGCGTGATCCACAGTCTTTAATGTCTAATGACTTCAAAAATACTTAACAGCTCGAATAAAAATATCTTGTCTGGACTAGTCCCCATTACAACAAATTTTAAAGTTATCAAACTAATAGAAGAACCTTATTTATGTTGTAAAAGACTGACATGATAACCTTTTTTGGTAATAGATACCCAATATGAGTAGTTAGTTATGAGACTAATGGAAGGTGAGAATTTTTTTTAATCGGGCCGGAGGACTTACTCCATTGCCATTGATCTTGCCGGGCGAGCGTCAAGAGGATAAATCGACCATCCACCAGCTGGTGACTCAACAGGTGGAACACCGTGGGGATTCACCTGCAATCCGAGGCCAGGAGCCGCGAATGGACCTAGCCAACACCGCCATGCAGCTTCAGGTCAGCAACTCCCACAGGGGGTTGGAAGGCAATCCTGGCAACCCTCTGGCTCCAGAATCCACCTTGGAGAGTCGGTGCTCAGGCTGGGGCCCATCAGGGAAACAGAGTGGAGGACGCAACGACACCAGCGACCCCACCACTAAGACTCTGATGAACGTAAAGAGGGGGCGGTTTAGGACAAGGACCTTTTGGGGAGTGGGTTTTGGTGGTGGGAACCGGGGAGAACCTCCCGGTCCCATTCCTATACCCCCCAACCCCAGTCGACTGGGGGCCCGTGGACCATCAGGCACAGGGCAAGGTCCACCTTTACCACCATGGACAACGCAAGACCCTGTTGAGGGAAGGACATCCCTGCCTTTATCTGCAACCTGTTGTCCCCGGGGAAAGAGGGTCACCACTGCACACCCCCTTTTCAGAGGGAGGGCAGAAGGCCGGACACCTAGGGGATTCGGGGGAGGATGAGGTGCGGGGGCGGGTAATACGTGTGATCTCGGGAAGGGGCAATCGGGACGGTAGACGTAGGCCTGATGAGAGAAGGCTCGTCCCCCTTCTGACCTACGGGCTATCCCTAGGCACGCAGATGCGAAGTTCCCTACTACCTCTCCTCCAACTCTGGTTCTGGCCAACACCAGGTCCGTGCGAAATAAGACCGGGACCATCAGGGACTTCCTCCTGAGAGAGAGATCGATCTAGCCTGTTTGACAGAAACATGGCTCCAGGAGGGAGATGAGGTCGTTATGCACGAGGTGGCATCTCCTGGGTTTGTGGCCAGTTATCAGATGAGGACAGAGAGGCGGGGGAGGGGTCGCTATCCTCAGCCGAGACACTTTTAATTCCAGGACAATTCGACGGCGAACATTCCGGGGATGGAGTGCGGGGCCTGGTGTGGGATCTTAGTGAGAGCGTAGCCTTCCTGCTGGTGTACCGTGCACCCAACGCACCGGGCGGGGGAGTCTACCTAAGCTGCTGGAGGTGGTCGCGGAGTGGGCATTGAGGTTCCCTAAGCTTATTGTCTTGGGGGATTTCAATGTCCACGCCGATACCCCCTCAACGGCAGCCGTGGACCTGGTGTCTACCATGGAGGCACTAGGACTCTCACTCTGTAAGACCGGTCCCACGCATCAGGCCGGGCACACCCTGGATTTGAACTTCGCCGCCGGAATTAGCGTGACCCTAGCCTCCATAATGGAGGTTCCATGGTCGGATCACAGAGTCCTGAAGTTCGGCTGGGGTGGCATCCCTCTCGGTAAGGGTACCGAACCTATTCTGGTTCGCCTCGAAGAGACTTATGGAACCCACTAGGTTCCTGAATGCTCTAAGGAATGGGAACTTCCCAGCGACTCAGTCGATGGGCAGGTGGAACACTGGAATATCAGTCTCTCTGCGGCCCTGGACGAGATCGCCCCAGGCGCGCTCTCTCCTCCCTCGCAGAAATCGCTCGCCTTGGTTTACCGAGGAGTTGCGGGCGATGAAGCGGAGGAGGAGACAGTTAGAGGACGTGTGGCGGAATCTCCGTGACGGGGCGTCGAAATCGGCTTATAAACAGTTCAAAGAGGTTTATGAGCAAGCTATCAAGGAAGCTAAAAAGGTCTACTACTCTTCCTTGATAGAGTCGGCCAGCTCACGCCCAGCGCAATTGTTTAGGATAATTCGGTCTTTGACAGCAATCCCAACTGTCCCAAATGATAGGGCTTGGCACCAACAGCTGAGGTTTTCCAGAGATATTTCGCTGACAAGATTTCAACTCTCCGCCGGGACATTCCGGCCACGTTTGATACAGTTAGTTAACTCGAGACTCCGCCGACACTCGGAGGGCCCACCTTCACCCGTTTCCAATTGCTGGACGCAGCAACTGTCGACAAGTTACTAGCTGCAGCTAGACCAACTACATGCTCCCTCGACCCGTGCCCCTCCTGGCTTGTTAGAGCGTGTCGGGAGGGGCTACGAGGCCCCCTTGGCACGATCATAAATAGCTCCCTTGACAGGAGGAACAATCCTAATTCTTGCAAATGCTTTCGCAATTTATGAGAATCCAGTTCCTCATATTATTTTTGTTATTATTATTATTATGGCTACTACTATTACTAGTAGTATTTTGCTTTTCTCTCTGTATTAGTACCCAGAGCAACTTCTAATTCCTGCATCCATGAAATGATTACCATACTAAACATGGAAACAGCCACTGATGCCTGTTTAAAACAGTGCTGATATTTTATGTGCTTTTCTTGCACGGTTCTGTTTTAATCAATTGCTGACTACATTGGAGGGATCAGGGGCTTAATAGCTCAACTGAAAAGGAATCTTGTATCCTGCCATTCCAGTTAGAACATGGGGGTAAAACCAAATTGCAGTGGATTGCTTTTGCTGTCATCCTGAGAAGTGAATGGCTCATGTCTAGATCCAATACAATCATAGCTATTCTAGAACAAATTGAGGGCACACATCTACCACATTATCAGCATATCAGTTCACTGCATTTAAAATAATATGAAGTAACTAAATATAAAGGAAGTTTTTATTGTGTCAGAAGTGACTTTAGAAACTACAAGCCTCTTTTGGTGTAAGACAGGGGTGCTCACACTTTTTCCGCATGCAAGCTACTTATAAAACAACCAAGTCAAAATGATCTACCTTCCCACTACAAAAATGTGAAACATATAACACAATATCTGCTTTGAACTGGGTTTTCTGAGTCCACACTGCCATATAATCTGATTCAAAGCAGATAATATGGGATTTTATTCAACTGTGTGGAAAGGACCTCAGATAACCCAGGGCCGGCAGCACTTGGGCGAAGTCGGGAGCCTGTGAGGCGGGACTGAGCCTTCCTCCCGCCCTGCCTGCGATCTACCAGGACACCCTACGCGATCTACCAGTAGATCGCGATCTACCTAATGAGCACTCCTGGTGTAAGAGAATTGGCCATTTGCAGAGACATTGCCCAGGGGACACCCAGATATGTTACCCTGCTCCCCAGATTCGAACCGCCATCCTTCAGGTCAGCAGTTCAGCCAGTACAAGGGTTTAACTTATTGCGCCACCACAATGCCAAGTAAGGAAGTAAACATCAAAGATATGGCAAGATAGACCTGTATCTCACCTAAATGAATTTAAACAGTTAATAATCTCACCATGCATGAAAGGTAAAGGTGGAAGTTCTTAGGTATCAAAGTAGAACCACCTCTGAATAGGATGCGTATCTCATGGCAGAAGGCTTTTAATGCAAAAAAGTCTTTTAATGGTGCATGCTGTGTTGCTATTCTTACTGTATGACTTCAAATGATTTACATTGTTTTTAAAATATGGAAGTGTTAATATTATAGCGATAATTGTTTTTTAAAACATTTTACTGTTAAGTATTAATTTATATACTTAGTTTTAATTCACGAAGTGAGCTGCAGTGGATTGCATATAGGAGGCAGATGAGATACAAATGAAATACATATTAAAATACACTTACCTGTTCTGTTCTTCCGTTTCTCCCTTTCAGCTTTCAATTCTTCCATAGCCTGGGGATTTCTTATCCAATTTTTCATCTCGTTTTGACCGTCGCTCTTTATTGTGCGACATTACCTGAGGAAATACCTAGTTAGAAGTTATGCCTCAAAAATAATGCAGAGTACATAAGCTTAAATTCACATTACTTTTCCTTTCGCAGCGTTGATTTGTTTGCAAGTCCTCATTTGTAACAAATATTCTTAACTGGTCTGAAATTTATTTGAAGGTTGGTAACAATCTTGAGAACTACAAAATGCGTGATCCACAGTCTTCAATGTCTAATGACTTCAAAAATACTTAACAGCTCGAATAAAAATACCTTGTCTGGACTAGTCCCCATTACAACAAATTTTAAAGTTATCAAACTAATAGAAGAACCTTATTTATGTTGTAAAAGACTGACATGATAACCTTTTTTGGTAATAGATACCCAAGATGAGTAGTTAGTTATGAGACTAATGGAAGGTGAGAATTTTTTTTAATCCTCCTGGTCAGAGCTTCATTGAGGCCATTCCTTAATCAAGTTCAGTCTGAATTAAAGCGCATGGCAGACTGGAATGTACTTGTTAATGTGATATTACAAAATATGGACTGAAGGCATTTTTTCCTCTCCTAGTAATGTGAACAAAGTTGTGTTTCTTACTTGGGATTCCTGAATCTGTGTGAGTTTTTTCTTTTCTTGTTCTTCTTCTTGCTTTTTCTTTTTCTCTTTCTTTTCTTTCTTTTTAGCTGTTTTTAGTTTCTTCTTAATTTCAAATCTGAACTCAAAGAAAGAAAAAAGATACATACATGCATGTAAATAATTCTGAGTAGCCCAAGTCAGGGCAAGAATGACATATAGCATGGCAGATTAAGAAATTCCAAAACTAGGGAATTATCAGCAAAGTTACATGTATCTAATTGTCAGGCTAGTATTAAATACAATGTGCTTGTTGATTACCACCTCATCGCCACATAAATAACTGAAAAGAATGTGCACTTAGTTGATCAGTTTTAAACCAAAGAATCAAGATTTTAAAACTTGGGGGTGAATTCGTATAAATGCTTAAGTTAAATGCGGTCCATAGTTTTAAATCATTATTTTTAATACTCTAGCAAATATCTAGATCTCTGAATATCTAACAGATATTCACTTCAGCTTGCTGATATGCTATTTTATATTGTGCTTTTAATGTATTGTTTATTAATTGGTATACTTTTCTGTGTGTATTCTATTTAGTTCAACCCTTGTTTTTGATTGTTTGTAAGATATATTGACTTTACTTTATTTTATATTTTTGCTTTGATTGTCTATTTGGTTTTTGCCATTGTGTTATTTCTGCAAACCACCTTGAGTCCCCTTGGGGAGAAAGAACGCATTATAAGTAAAGTTTTTATTGTTATTATGATTATTATTATATACCAATGAGCAAAATTCAATGTAAAATCCAGACAATTATTAAATCTAGGTTGTACTGGAACCTTCCTTGGTGTGCTACACTGCAGATGTCCTGGACTACAACTCTTGACTAGGACTGATGGGAGTTGCAAATTAACACACTTAAAAAGCACAAGGTTGAAAGAAGCTGTTTTACTATATACTCACGTTGCTCCAACAGCCTTACAGGTAAATGTGGAATGTACAACACAAATTGCTTATGCCTGAACATTAAGTAATAGCATATTGTAGCTTAAAGCTCTTAATGCTAGTTACTAAGTCTTAGGAGCACTCTTTGAACCATTTATAAGAGTGCTCCTAAGACTTAGGGGGGGGATTAGATAAACAGGTCTTAATCAGTCTATAACTGAAGTACCGTATTTTCTGGCATATAAGGCTACTTTTTAACCCAAGAAAATATTCTCAAAAGTCAGGGGTTGTCTTACACACGGGAGTCGACTTATACACCAGAAGGCGTCTTATAGAGCGGGTGCTGAAATTTTCAATCCGGATTGGAGAATTTGTGGTTGTTGCATAGGTGGTGGTGGGGGCGGCTCAAACACACCTCTTTTACCTGTCTGGCCCGCCCTCGTATCCTATTACTGTACCTCCTCCTCTGCCTCTCAGATCTCACTCCTGAAGACTGCAGTGAAGTGGTGCAGGTGTGCATGTGCAAGATCTGAGAGGCAGAGAAGGAGGTACAGTAATAGGAAAATTACCATATTGAAATCAAATCTGATACTTTTCAAATTTTTATTTGGTGTGTGTTGGAAGAGGGGTAGTTTTATATGGCAAGTATATCCCAAACTCTATATTTTAACTGGAAAAGTTGGGGGTCGTCTTATACGCCCAGTCTTATACACCGAACAATACGGTAATCCTTCTTTCTTAAACAAGATGCAGTCTGCTCACTATTTTTAACTTTATGCTAGCATTTTTACTAAGCTAAAATTGGATTTCTTTCAAAGTATGGATTTTGATAGGACCCATAGAGAAGTTGAGGGCGATTCCCATGGAAATGGGGGAAACATCAATGTCACTTCAAGAGGCCTGCCACCTTTGACCGCCACTGCCATTTCTCTATCCAGACATTCAAAGAGACCAGAAACAACACCATAGCAGAGAGAGTAGAGAGAACTGGTGTTTTTCCCAGCACAAACTGCGCTCTTGTCTTTTGTCACTCTACTCAGAGAAGGCGATGTTTCAAGTTTTTGATAAGAGTTAAGATATTCAAACTGACCTGTTGGTTGATTTTTTAAAACTAAAATTTCTAGATTTATGTATATTTAGGGTACTTCACCAAATGAAAAATACCAGTATCCTATAGGATGGACCCATAGCAGTCAAGATTAGATCAAATAGCTTTCACTGTATTTTGAAATGTACTCCATGTGGAAGACTGCTATTTGCAAATGTACAGATTATTCTCTCAACTGTAACTAGAATATTCGTCAGGCACAAACAGCCAATTTTGTCTGGTAACTAATTCTAGAGCCATCAAACACAAAACTCTCAAACACTATTAATGTTGCACAATGTTGCATGCACACCGAAAAAGAATTATTATTGCAAACATCTGAATTTTCATGGCAGATGGAAAACCAAATCAAAGACCAAGAACGAACTGGTTTTGCTGATATTCTTCCAGTTCCAAGAGAAAATAGATATTGAGCTAAAGGAAAAATAGCAGATCCATTAGCAAGGGTGTCATGAAGTGCGGGCTGCATGTGCTGTTTCCCATGGATCATCAAAACCTTACCTTCTCTTTAGAACTTCTCTCTTCTCTATCCGGTTAAATAATTCCTGCTCCCTCTCTTTTTCTGTCATCTGTTCTAGACGAGCTCTGTCTTCTTCATCACCCATGAGGTCGTCCCCATAACCATCCGTGAACTCATCTTCTGATGATGAATCAGAGTCTGAGCTGGAACAAGAGCTGTTGCTTTCAGAATCGGAAACTTCACCTGAAATAAAACAAAAAGAACCCTATATTGCTGGAGCACTCAAGGAACTATAGATGAATTTCAAAGGTATCAGAGAACCGGACCACTTAGAGCCATTCCTTGTTCCACATACAAATCTCTTCTCCCACATCAATCTAAATTTAGATTCTAAGCTACAAAGGCAAGAGATCTCCCTTTGTTTGTGTTGCTTTGGGAGGACAACAATGGCACTAGAATATATAACACACCTCTAAGGGAGATATCAAGTGTTGTTCAGTGAACCTTCCTACACAAAGAAATTATATTGATACACCCTTTCTTAACCCTTGATACATTGAAAGCGAATTTAGGTGGGCCTACTTCTGTATAGGACTGAACCAAAGAACTGAAGGAGTTACTTATAGATTATATTTATAAGTCCTCTCCGTTGGCGCCCCCTTGTTGTGGGGGAGAGGCTTGCGTACCCTAATGAAGTTTTGAGCTATGCTAGCGGTGGCATAATAGTCACCGGTAGGGCCTCCCATGCCAGACAGGTCACAACCGAAGGGTCTGACAAAGAGCGTCAAAGGGCAGGATGGGCTCTCTAGCCTTTTGGCAACCATCCTAAGAGAAGGAAAACTCTGATTTCAAACCCGGGCAGATGGTGCTCGTTTAACCCTGTAAGGTCAACCATCTAAAGAAGGAAACTCGAACCAAACCTACGACCTGAGGACCTCGCTGCCACCGTCCCAGCTTGCTAGGCCCCAGCAGACAAACCTTTGGTTTAAAGGGTGAGGCCAGTTCTGTGCACGCTGCGTTCCACTAGAAAAATCTACTGCACATGCTCGAAGGACACATCCAACCTCTGAATCATTAATGCACTTGTAGAAAGCGTAGGATGAGTCCTTTCTGAATCTTTGTTCACGAAGAAAAGCCAAGATATTTATAAGTACAAGCATGTAATTGAGATTTTAAAACTGAGAAGTTACAAGTGTTCTATTTTATTATTCATCCTATCCTGAAGGTGCCAATTACCATATATTCTCATGTAGAAGTCAATTTCATGTACAAGTCGAGGTCAGGTTTTGGGGCCAAAATTATGGGCTTTGATATGATCCACTGATACATTGAAGGTAATTCTATGGAGAACGGAAAGCACCAATGTTGCCTTGTGGGGCCAGTCATCCCTGGCTGCCACCACCATTTCCCTGCCCAAGCATTCAAAGAGCCACAAGCAGACCCTGGCACAGAAAGTAGAGGGGGTTTATCCTTCTTTTAGGTACTCTCAGGACAGACTAAGATTTCACTTTTTGTCATTTTATTCAGTGACGAGAATTGTTACTTTATTATAAGGATTAAGGGTACAGTATGTGCACTGTCTTTTGGACAAGTCAACACAGTTTTTTTGGTTAAATTTCTGGATGTCTACATGAGTATATAGTGTAGGTTACAATATGACCCAGATGAAGCACACACCTGAAAAAATGTGACTGAAAAGTGTCAGATATTATTGAAAATATAAGTGGCTGGACCACTTTAACAAAACTTCTTTCTTTTCATCTCCTACTTCTTATTCATATTCTTCGTAAGTAAATTATTTGTACCACTGAACGCACCACCATTTTGCTTACACTCACAGCATCTTAGAACACAGAATATTTTGCCTATGAAAGTAATCCTTGTTTCAGTATACAATCCGAGTATTAATGGTTTGTGCAAAGGTTAACTGATCATCTGAGGACATCATCTCTTTATTTACTTATTTATGAATCTAAAAACAGAGAGTGAAATAAATTAAAAATTCCAAAAAGTAATCCTAATGGTATTTTATGAATGCTTTCAAAGCAACAAAGATAATGTAATTTAGAAATGCATTCAAGACCTAAATTCAACGGGAACTAAGTTTCCTGACGATATTTCATGTTATTACATGCCCCATACTCTCCTTCACCTTCTTCAGGTGCGGAGCTCTCTGCAGAGCTTTCTTTATCAGAGCTTCCTGATGAGGCTGCTTTGTTCATCTGTTTCTTCATGGCTCCCTTTTTTTCTGCTTTCCCAGTTTTCACTTTCTTTTTGTTTTTAGAACCTCCAACAGTCCACTATAGGATCAAAGAAATGAATGTAATCTCATATCAAAAGGCTGAACACTCTCTAAACATAATTACAAATTCAAACATTAAAATGTTGGTTTTTATAGGGCAGGTGGGACAAAGCATGAAAAACTGCAGATTGTAATGCATATTTCTGTCACAGAAATCCTGTACAAGGCTGCATTTGGTGGCTGGACTAGAGAGCTGCAAGTCATATTTTTGAAACAAAGTTAACCATCGTCACCATCACCATCATCAGTATTATTGATTACTGCATTATTCATTCTAGATCAAGGCCCAAAGCAGTATTTGAGTTACTGTGCAGAAGATATGGGTGGTTAAGTTAGCATTTCTGTCCATACTGTCCATTTAATGTTCTAAAGACTGTTTCTCTAGGAAGAAAAGAGCATTATTCACAATCCAAATTACTTCTACACAATTTTAAGAATTAGCCAATAACAGCAGCAGAGTTAATTTTTTCCTCTTTTGGAATGAATGTGAGAAAGTGTTTTAAATCAATTGTAATATAACACATTAAAGTTTGGTTAATCTTAAATTATGGCTAGTCAAAACAAGCCAGCTTCTTAAACTATAATGTGAAGTGGGTTTCTTTCCACTGATCAAGGTTCCAGACGGTAAGAGAAGCTGTAAACAACAAAATGCAGAGGGAAAACTTGGGGAATAGGGATATTGTTTTATTTACTCAGGTCATTCACTTTTTCTTCTTATAAGTTTTTAGGCAACCTTGCTGACTGACCTCTTTATCTGATAACTGCTTTCATTATATTTTCTATTGCTTTTCTTATTCCGAAAGCCACTCGGAAGCCATTTTTGGCACAGGGCAATAAAAAAACTTTATCTTAAGTAAAAGAACTTCATTAGAAGCACAAGAACGCAACTGCTGAAATCAAAATTAATCAAAATGCCTGGTTGTGTTTTTACTAGTTTGTTTACAAGACTATTATGCAGGATCTTATCAATATACTAAAATCCCTTCATCACCTCCTTGCCCCCCCCCCCCATTTACTTCCATGACCAATTTAAGAAAACTTTTCAAGCATTGCACTATGTAAAAGATTAGGTGGCTCTTCTCCAACATTGTGCTCTTCAACTATGACCCTTGTGATAACAGTGGTGAGTTTCAATCCAGCATAACTGAAATTTCAAGTAAACTGGCGGTAAGGCAGTTATCACCCAAATCTAGATATCCATACGACCATGCAACACCAAGTGTATCAGGACTTTGGAAGAGAGGTCTATAGAAATTAGTAGCAGTGATTATGGCTACTGTTATTATATGTTTTATAGTCAGATTAAGATGATACTGTTATTATATATTTTAGATTTTCATCAGATTAATATGATACACTTGCTTGATACAATCCACCTCTGTAGAAAAACATACCTCAACATCACTGTCTGAGGTCTCAGAATCTGAAGACGCTGTAGGTTTACTAGCAGGTGTTTCCTTTTCCTCAGAGTCACCACGTTTCCGTTTCGCCAATGACAAGAGCTCCTGATAAAAGTAGAAGTACAGAGTTAAATTAAAAAATGAGCAGGCTCTTCCAACCATAAGTGATACCATGTCAAAGATATTATTTTTTCCATTCACTTCCAGTTTCTATTTTAAACAGTTCAGTCTACTGGTACAGAGGCCAGTGTGGTGTAATGATTTCAGTGCTGGACTAAGATTCTAGAAACCAGGGTTTGGATACTGGCTTGGCCATGGAAATGAATTGGCTGACTGAGGCAGCCAAAGGCAAAACGTTTCTGAACAAATATTTCCAGGAAAGCCCTGTCACAGGGCCATCTTAAGGTTACCTTATGTTGGAAATGACTTGAAAATACGTAACAACAACAGCAACATCTACCGTACAAAGAAATAACTGCAAAATTCAGCAGGTATTTCTACATGTGAACTTCTTATTCAGTAAACATGACTTTTTAACTTACAGAAAATCATGTAAATGTATTTCAGAAATATTTTAAGGTAAGTTATACATCTTTTATTGCATTCAGATATTAAGCAGCTCACTTAATTTTCTAGTTTTTTATTCATTATCAGATTCAGGCTTAAAAATATTCCCCCCAAAAAGTTTCCAAAAACAAACCTTGATTTGCCGTTTTATATTTTTTTAAACCCACTATTTTATTGCACCACTACATATAATGGAATTTGAACATCCATGGCTTTTAGGACCCATGGGGTGGATGAGATGGAGGATGGCTCTGGAACCAAATTAATAGTATTAAGAATGCATAGAACACGAATAAAATATGGACTGAATTAGATTTACTTATTTGATGTTGGTTTTTATGATTAAATGTTTCACAATGTTTAATTCACTTACAATAAACTAAAGAAAGCCAATCTAAAATTAATACAAATATCTGGACACATTGCAAACTGTATATGGTCCTTAGACATTTTCCAACCATATGTCATATTTTAAAAGATCAGTGACTAATATATTTGTACAGCATACAGTACTACTAGGTCTGATGTAGGTTCCCTACTACATTCAAATATTTGCTCACAAGAAGCAACTAACATTATTACACGTGATGGCCTTATACATGTAACTTCAAGGGAAAAAACCCCCATTGAGATCCACTACAGAAGTCTATACCTATCAGTGTCTGGCAACCAAGTCATAGAATAAAACAAGCCCTTAAATTCTCCATTGGGCCAAAAGGATAAGCTTAGCGAATGAAGTCATACAACACAAAAGTGAATTAGATTAATTTCCAATAGTCAATAAATATGCACCAAAAAAGCCCTCCCAAAAATTAAATACTGAAAAACATGACTATATTAATTTGCTACCCAAGATGTATAAACAGGCCAAGATAATGAGAATGATTTATTTTTTAAAATCATGCTGCCATACCTTAATTTGCTGATGAGAAACATCCCATACTGCCTGTCCCTCTTCTATGTTCATCTATGCCCTTACCTTCTTGATTAATTATAACTACTGTATATTTTTCTATGACTCCTGAAGTACAGTTATGACCACTGAGTAATTGCCTCCAAACAGCAAAAGGATAGTTTCACTGCTGTTCTGTGCTTCCAACAGGTAAAACATGATTTAAAAACCAGGAAGTACAGTATTATTATCAGGCCACTGTCTAAAAAGCTTATCTCTGCAAGGAATGTATAATCTGCAAGAAAGAAAAAAGCTGCAACTCCCAGCAGAGAATACAGCAACCTAATTAATAAGCTTCAAACTTGCAATAGTTTATTTTTGGCTGCTAAAGAAAGATGCATTGCATTGTCTTCTGACCAATGCTAGTGTATTCATTCAGCAGGATAGACTCCATGCTAGAAGACCCTTCAGACTCACCACATAAGAGGAAAACTATGCGAAAAATAGGGCTAGCAAACCCCTTTCCGCATGTGCTATTTTTTAAAACTTTTTTTGTGAACACTTTGCTAGAATGAGATCATTGCCTACATCTGAAGTGACCAGACACACTGGATCATTTTTACCTTTAAGGAAGGTTGCAGTATATCATTTTTGACTATAAAGGTTGCCCAAAAATCACAGTCAAAAGTAATTTCTGCTTAAAATTTCTAGATTCAGTGGCAGGTTTACTTGACTTTTCGAAGTATATCCCAAACTAAATCTGATTCTTCTTGAGTCTTCAGGAGCTACACAGGCATCAATTCAATAAATAAAATAAAATGTGCTGGGTAACAGTTTATAGAGTTTTGCCACCTGGTTAAAAATAACATATACCCTTTTTGATTTCAAATACTGAACTTGAGCTATCAATATTGTACAGAGACATACTGACCATCATCTCAAAGCTTAACACCAGAACTGTTAAAGTAGTCCGTGAAATACCAGCACCCTGTGAGTGGTTTCCTATGCATCCCTTAGGCCGTCCTGGAAAACTACTGTTTCTGCTTCTATTATCCTTCTGGTTTCAGAACATGGCTCACACACATCAGGAGAACCCAAGGGGAGAGCTTTAAACCAATAAAGCAAATTTCCTTATTTGCCTTATAAGGCCAGAAGTACATGAATTGATACGACGTTTTCAAAGTCGTGTTTGCTAGGTGACTTATTAGCATCAATCGTTGTTTCAGTTGAGATTCAACAGTCTGTCAGGGGAAGGGATTTTCATCATCTTCATCAAGGCTCTGCCATGGGCTGAAGGATGAAATGTATCATATTTGCCATAGTTCCAAACTATATTTTCTGATACTTGTATCTTATATCCATAAAGCAGAAAAATTAAGCACTTACAGTCAACTTCAGGATTTAAATGTGATGTGTACTTTTAGTGAAGTATGAGGATTCTCCAAATGATATGATACACAGATAATCTAAAGCATCTAAATAAAGTATTGCTTATAAACAAGAGGGGAATGTATAAACATTTTATTTATTTATTTATGACATTTATATACCGCCCTTCTCACTCCGAAGGGGTCTCAGAGAGACTTACAAGATATACAATATATTATATTATTAGCATAGTAAAATATCAGTATTATATATTACGATATTGTACTGTGCCATTATATTGTAACATTATTACATTTAAACAATATTGACTCTAAATACCAAGTACTTTTGAAGTGTTCCCTCAATGAAAGTATTTATTGAGCATGCTGGACTAATTTGTTTTATTTATTTATCTATTTACTACATTTATATCCCGCCCTTCTCGACCCCAAAGGGGACTCAAGGCGGCTTACAGCAGAGGCAAAATTCAATGCCTTAAACAATTCAATAATTAAATAACATCTAGTTAAAAGTCTAAATGAGGTTAAAAGCAATTAAAACATAAACACTACCACTTTTAGCTATAAATCACATTATCCACAATCAAGGTCAGGTCATTCCAATGATCAGCCTCTATGCAAAAGATATCTTCTGTTCTTTAGGGTCTTCTCCGCATCCTTTTGAAAAGGTATTATGTGTTGCCTTTTCTCCTTTTACCTCTGTATGTTGTCAGCAACAATTTCTTTCCATGGCTATACAAATGAGATTATATAATGGGATTAACGATATCTGTGTATTTTTGGAAATGAATGTTCTTCAAGGAAAGCAAGTCCAAGGAGTTAAAAGACAAATATGGATCTACGCATTATGATTAAAATTGTGCATAATTGATACAAAAACTTGGCACCATTGCTTACAACAGAGGTGAGAATTGTGTGATAATCCACATGTTGCTGGGAGTCCCAGCATCGTTCACCATTGGCTATCTATGGTGGCTAGGACTGCTGGGAGTTGAAATCCAGCAATATACAGAGCTGAACAATTGCATCGCTAGCATTATGGAACAGTTTACCAAAGTGGATCCTTGAGGGAGGGTCATAGAGTCACAGTATAAGACTTTAACACAGCAGTAACACAAAAAGAACACCTTCAAACAAGTGCCACAATATGAATAGAAATGAAGATGATAAAAAGTCATAGTGAGAGAAGGAAAGGATAGAAAGATCCTAACGGTTGAAAATTGCACACATATCTATCAAACCCATCGTCATGAAGGTGCTTAACATAGAGATCAGAAAAGATTCTCTGCATGTCCCAATTGCTACTATCTCAAGACAGTGGAGCAGGTAACAGATGATTCCTAAAAATAATATTCCCAAGCCAGGGCGGGAGAAAAATATGGCATAGACCAGCTGAAGAAATTCTTCCTTGGAGAGGGAAGAAAATTAAATTGAAAGACTAGTGCTGAACAAGATTTATACCACATAAATCCTTGTGGATTGCTCACATTTGAATTATGGAGACAATGTTCAATAAGCTGACTAAAGGCAAGGGAGTGAACACATTATAGGTCGAATTACCAAAACACCCCCGAAAAGCTAAATAATAATAAAGTAGGAATTATTGCACCTTATAAAAAGCATGAAGAGATTTGCAAAATGCTCACTGACAGTCTCCAAGGGGGAAAAAGCAAGACTTCACAAGAAATTAGCAATGGTGACCTGATCCAAAAGCTTGAGAGAACTTTTACCAAGTAGTATAGCAGGCAAAAAGAAAAACTCAGACACATACACACTTGTCCATCCACTCTAATGTGAAACTGTCGTGGGGTGGGCATCCCTATTTAACTTACTGGGATACCTATAATATTATATCGGTAGCTCAATGTCAGAGGTTGCATAGCTTACAGGTTGCTGTGCAGGAAAGAACTTTCCATTGGGGTAATATTGTTGCTCCACTGGCTACCAATAAGGTTCCGGTCCCAATTCCAGGTGCAGATTATGACCTACAAAGTCCTAAACCGTTCGGGCCTTGCTTATCTTCGGGATTGCATCTCCCCCTCTGAACCAGCATGGGGTTTAAGGTCTGCCAGGGAGGCCATCCTCTCACTTCCACCACTGCCACAAGCGTGGTTGGTAGGGATGAGGGAGAGAGCCTTCTCATTGGTGGCCCCCCGACTTTGGAACCCCCTTCCCCAAGGAGATTAGGCAGGCTCCCCCACTGTCCTCTTTTCGCTGGGATTTGAAAACTTGGATGTTCCAGCAAGTTTTCGAGAATGATTAGTCCCCAGGCCCAGTTCCCAGGTAGGCAGTAAGCACACTGTCCTGCACTTAATCCACTTCTCCGGCCCAATGAATTTCTGTTTGCACTATCCCATGCTTAGCCCTCTTAATAGTTGGCCACATCCATTTGTGATCCTAACCATTGGTTTTGTTGAACCTCCACTGATGGAGTTACAATGAAATTGGTTTTTAATATGTTTATCTTTTTGTGTTTTAGTATATATATATATTTGTATTTGATGATGTTTTCAGTTGTTTATCTTATCTGTTAAGTTTAATTAGATTGTGTTATATGATCAAATGTGTTTATCTTGATGTAAATGTCTGTATAGTTTCTTGTCGGTAATTCAACATTTGCCTTACATGTTGGAAACCATCCTGAGTTCCTTTGGGGAGATAGAGAGGTATACAAATAAAGTTACATTATTACTACTACTACTATTATTATTATTACTGTTGCTGTTTAATTATAAAATACATTTAGTGTGCATGGCATTTAACAAGCAAAAGAAGACAGCTGACATCTAATTGGCCACAACTGGCAAAAATCCCAGGATTAGACAGGCTTTTAGACAGATCTGAACTGAAACCAGACAACCCATCAAAAGACTTAAGAGTAGAACTAATGTAGTTCAGTCCCACTCAACATTATAGAATCATGGGAGCTGTAGTTCTTATAAAGCAGGCATGGGAAAACTTCGGGCCGCCAGGTCTTTTGGATTTCAACTCCCATAATTCCTAAAAGGAATTGTGGATGCTGAAGTAAAAAAAACCAGCTGGAGGTCCAAACTTTGCCCATGCATGTTATAAAGTATTGAGCAAAGAGAGCTGTACAATTAGTGCAGCTTGACATCACTTTGTGTACCATGGCTCAACCCGAATAAATCATGGGAGTTGTAGTTCTGTAAGGTCTTCAGCTTTCTCTGTCAATGAGTGCTGGTGCCTCACCAAACTACAACCTCCAGGATAATAAATAATGGCTCAACCCGAATAAATCATGGGAGTTGTAGTTCCGCAAGGTCTTCAGCTTTCTCTGCCAATGAGTGCTGGTGCCTCACCAAAATACAACCTCCAGGATAATAAATAATGGTTCAACCCGAATAAATCATGGGAGTTGTAGTTCTGCAAGGTCTTCAGCTTTCTCTGCCAATGAGTGCTGGTGCCTCACCAAAATACAACCTCCAGGATAATAAATAATGGCTCAACCCGAATAAATCATGGGAGTTGTAGTTCTGAAAGGTCTTCAGCTTTCTCTGTCAATGAGTGCTGGTGCCTCACCAAACTACGACCTCCAGGATAATAAATAATGGCCCAACCTGAATAAATCATGGGAGTTGTAGTTCCGCAAGGTCTTCAGCTTTCTCTGCCAATGAGTGCTGGTGCCTCGGCAAACTACAACCTTCAGGATAATAAATAATGGCTCAACCCGAATAAATCATGGGAGTTGTAGTTCCGCAAGGTCTTCAGCTTTCTCTGCCAATGAGTGCTGGCGCCTCACCAAAATACAACCTCCAGGATAATAAATAATGGCTCAACCCGAATAAATCATGGGAGTTGTAGTTCTGTAAAGTCTTCAGCTTTCTCTGTCAATGAGTGCTGGTGCCTCACCAAACGACAACCTCCAGGATAATAAATAATGGCTCAACCCGAATAAATCATGGGAGTTGTAGTTCCACAAGGTCTTCAGCTTTCTCTGCCAATGAGTGCTGGTGCCTCACTAAACTACAACCTCCATGATAATAAATAATGGTTCAACCCGAATAAATCATGGGAGTTGTAGTTCTGCAAGGTCTTCAGCTTTCTCTGCCAATGAGTGCTGGTGCCTCACCAAACTACAACCTCCAGGATAATAAATAATGGCTCAACCAGAATAAATCATGGAAGTTGTAGTTCTGAAAGGTCTTCAGCTTTCTCTGCCAATGAGTGCTGGTGCCTCACCAAAATACAACCTCCAGGATAATAAATAATGGCTCAACCCGAATAAATCATGGGAGTTGTAGTTCTGAAAGGTCTTCAGCTTTCTCTGTCAATGAGTGCTGGTGCCTCACCAAACTACGACCTCCAGGATAATAAATAATGGCCCAACCTGAATAAATCATGGGAGTTGTAGTTCCGCAAGGTCTTCAGCTTTCTCTGCCAATGAGTGCTGGTGCCTCGGCAAACTACAACCTTCAGGATAATAAATAATGGCTCAACCCGAATAAATCATGGGAGTTGTAGTTCCGCAAGGTCTTCAGCTTTCTCTGCCAATGAGTGCTGGTGCCTCACTAAACTACAACCTCCATGATAATAAATAATGGTTCAACCCGAATAAATCATGGGAGTTGTAGTTCTGCAAGGTCTTCAGCTTTCTCTGCCAATGAGTGCTGGTGCCTCACACCAAACTACAACCTCCAGGATAATAAATAATGGCTCAACCAGAATAAATCATGGAAGTTGTAGTTCTGAAAGGTCTTCAGCTTTCTCTGTCAATGAGTGCTGGTGCCTCACCAAACTACGACCTCCAGGATAATAAATAATGGCCCAACCCGAATAAATCATGGGAGTTGTAGTTCCGCAAGGTCTTCAGCTTTCTCTGCCAATGAGTGCTGGTGCCTCGGCAAACTACAACCTTCAGGATAATAATGGCTCAACCCGAATAAATCATGGGAGTTGTAGTTCCGCAAGGTCTTCAGCTTTCTCTGCCAATGAGTGCTGGTGCCTCACCAAACTATGACCTCCAGGATAATAAATAATGGCTCCACCCCAATAAATCATGGGAGTTGTAGTTCTGCAAGGTCCTCAGCTTTCTCTGCCAATGAGTGCTGGCGCCTCACCAAAATACAACCTCCAGGATAATAATGGCTCAACCCGAATAAATCATGGGAGTTGTAGTTCTGCAAGGTCTTCAGCTTTCTCTGCCAATGAGTGCTGGCGCCTCACCAAAAATACAACCTCCAGGATAAATAATAATAATAACCTTTATTTATACCCTGCCACCATCTCCCCAATGGGGACTCGGGGCGGCTCACATGAGGCCGAGCAATTACAACAAATCAAAATAAAATGCATACAGCAAATAATAACATCAAATGAAATGTAAACAAAACAAGTTACTACGAAATCAAATACAGGAAATGAAATAAGAAAATAAAAATGCGCACGGCAGGCTGGGCCAAGTTAAGGTATAAAAAATACATAGTATTGAGCCGTGGAAGTTTAAGCAGTGTCAAACTGCATTAATAGGACAGTGTAGATTCAGGTCTCCATGGTCAGAAAAACATCATTCTTCCACCTATGACAGGCTAGGCGACTGGCACCCTACCTGTCCAGGGATGACCTGGCCGCGGTGATCCAAGCGATGGTCATCTTGAGGCTGGACTACTGTAACGCCTCTACGTCGGCCTTCCCTTGTCGACAATTCGGAAACTCAAGCTAGTGCAAAATGCCGCCGCTCGCTTACTGGTGGGAGCACCGGTGAGGGAGCACATTACTCCCATCTTATGGCAATTGCACTGGCTTCCAATCGAGTACCGAATTATCTTCAAGGTGCTGGTTTTAACCTTTAAGGCCTTGCACGGTCTAGGGTCTGTGTACCTGAGGGAGCGCCTTACCCCGTATGTTCCCCTGAGATCACTATGCTCAGAGGAGCAGAACTTGTTAGTCATTCCATTGATCTGCTCCTGCCATTTGTCCAGGACAAGGCAACGAGCCTTTTCAGTAGCGGCCCGTTTTATGGAATGCACTTTCAGTTGACACCTGTGCGATCTAAGAGCTTATTCCTTTCCGGAGGGCATGTAAGACCGCTCTTTTCAGACTTGCTTTTAGCTGAACCGGAAATGGCTACGGTCGTCCACGCTCTGGTCACATCCTGAATAGATTACTGCAACGCACTCTACGTGGGGCTGCCTTTGAAGACAGTTTGGAAATTGCAATTAGTCCAGCGGGCGGCAGCCAGATTGCTAATGGGAGCTACATACAGGAGCATACCACCCCCGTTGTGTCAGCTCCACTGGCTGCCTGTCCAATTCCGGGCTCAATTCAAAGTGCTGGTTTTGACCTTTAAAGCTACGGTTCTGGCCCAGCTTACTTGTCCGAACGCATCAGCCGCTATGTCCCACCTCGTAATCTAAGATCATCCGGGGAGGCCCTGCTCTGGCTCCCGCCTACGTCTCAGATGAGGCTGGTGGGGACGAGGGATAGGGTCTTCTCGGTGGTGGCTCCCCACCTGTGGAATGCGCTTCCTATTGATGTACGATCCACCACATCCCTCCTGGCCTTCAGGAAAAAAAAATCCTGGCTGTGGGACCAGGCATTTGTACCTTCTATACACACTGCTAAACCACAATGATTAAAGGTGCAGTGTCAAAGGAATACCAAGACATAGCATATATAGGTAAAAACCACTATATTGTATGGCAGTATATGCTCAATAGCAGAACAATATTACAAACAGTACAATGTAATGCAAATAATCAATCATGTGATTAATACACAGTATGAGCATGAATCACAAGCCCATATACATGGTTGGGCGAAGGAGTATTCCACTTGGCACTGAGTAACCCTTAGTGAAGTCCTGGGTGCAGTGACCCATGGACCTGCGACTGAGTCAATAGGGGAACCTTGGTAGGTGGCAGAGCTGGTGGCTGCTATGGTGGGCAGGCGCCAACGGCTGGAGGTAAGCTGACGATGCCAAGATGGCCGTTTCGCGTAACCGCTTCCTCAGGGCGCTGATCACTTCTGACCGCTCCTCCCCAGTATTGTAGTAGACCAATTTAGACTCAAAGTCGAAACGAGAGATTTCGCGTTTCCGCGTTTCAATACAGATCGCTCTTGTGAGTTATCTCCCGGGCTGCAATCAGCCAGGCATTCGTACACCAGCACAAGGCAGCATTTTAGATTGGTTTTTAATGAAAGTGGGTGATTATGGCCAATGTTTTTATGGACTGAACATTGTTTTAACCCAGAGTGAATGTGTATGGTGCTAATGTAGTTGTATTTTAATGTATTTTTTAATGTATTTTAATTGTTGAAGGGTTTGGGGGTTTTATATTGTTATTATGTGGGCATTGTCTTCAAGGTGCTGGTACTTACCTTTAAGGCCTTGCACGGTCTAGGGCCTGTGTATCTGAGGGACCGCCTTGCCCCGTACGTTCCCCCGAGATCACTACGTTCAGAAGAGCAAAATCTGCTATTGGTTTTATCGATCCGCTCCTGCCATCTATCCACAACTAGGCAGAGGGCCTTCTCTGTGGTGGCCCCAGTATGGTGGAACTCGCTGCCTGATGCTACTCGAGCGATTTCAGAGCTCGGTCCTTTTCGAAGAGCTTGTAAGACTGTTCTTTTTAAAATGGCCTTTGACTAACTGACAAGCTAATCCTGCCCTGAGGGGTTTATGCCTGGAGTTTTTAGAAATCGAATTTTCTGATTTTAATGTATACCGGTTTTATGTGTTACCGTATTTTTCGCACCATAAGATGCAGTTTTTTTCCTCCCAAAGTAGGAGGAAAAATCAGCTGCGTCTTATGGAGTGAAAAAGAGGGGGAGGCGATAGAAAGCCTTTCCCTTGGCCGCCTCCTCCTCGGTCCCGCCTCCTCCTCCGCCTCCTCTGCCTCCGTCACCGCCCGCCGCCCGCCCCCCCGCCCCGCCACTTACTGCCGCTTTCCGCTGCCTCCGCCACTTACCGCCGCCTCCCTCACCGCCGCCGCGCATGCGCAGTAGGTCCCAAGCGTGTCTGGCGCGTCTGACGCAGGTGCGCCAGGCGTGCCTGCGTCAGCGCGCCAGCGTCAGACGCGTCAGGCGCGCTTGGGCCTACTGCGCATGCGCGGTGACGGCGAGGGGAGGCGGCTGTAAGCGGCGGAGCGCGGAGGCGGTGGTAAGCGGCGGGCGGGGCGCGGCGCGGTGACGGAGGCAGAGGAGGCGGAGGGAGAAGGCAGGACCGAGGAGGAGGCGGCCAAGGGAAAGGCTTAGGGATGGCGGAGGGCGCCGAGGAGGGTCCACCCTTCCAGAAGAAAATTGGAAAAAAATATTTTGGGCCAAAAAGTGGGCCCCGGCGCTTGAAGCACTTTTTGGCCCAAAATATTTTTTTCCAATTTTCTTCTTCTAAAATCTAGGTGCGTCTTATCATCCGGTGCGCCTTATGGTGCGAAAAATACGGTATGTTTTTATGCTATGTATGGCTGCAAGTTGGATGCGCAGCATTTTTACTGTCTGTTGTGATCCGCCCCGAGCCTGCAGGGAGGAGCGGAATATAAGATTGGATAATAAATAAATAAATCGAATTGTGCCGTACCGTAAGCCGCTCTGAGTCCCCCCTCGGGGGTTAGGAAGAGCGGGGTAAAATCCCGAAATAAATGTACTCTGCCTGCCGATCATTGTCTTATGAGTTTTAAGTAATAGGTAATTTTAATATTTTTTAATATTTGTTGTATTTGACGTTTTATTATATGTTGTGTGATCTGCCCCCGGAGCCTGCAGGGAGGAGTGGGATATATATAAAATCGAATAAATAAATAAATAGATCAGGCCTCGGGTGTTTTGGACTTCAACTCCCACAATTCCAAGGAACTGAAGTCCAAAACACCCGGAGGGCCGAAGCCTGATCTACACTGTAGAACCCACACACTCAAACATCACTTGGAGTACATCAGTACTATGGAGCCATGGGAGTTGTAGTTTGAGGAGGCACCTTGCAGTCCCCCTGATCCTGGAGCTCTGAGCGGTGGCAGTCGAAGGGCGCCTCCCCTGCCTGCCTGGCCCTGGGCCCCGGGAGCAGAGGGAGCCCCCAGGCAGGCACCTGGGCTGCCCCCTTCCGCCTCCCCCAGGCTCCCTCTGCCCCGACCCGCCTGGGAGCGCGATCCCGGCTGAGGCGAGGATGGAGCTCCCCTCCTGGGCCCAGCTCCCCGACCCACCTGGTCCAGGTTCTCCTCGCTGCCGCTGTCCTCGCTGTCGGAGTCGATGAGGACGCGGCCTTTCCGTTTCTTCACCATGACGCCCGTGCCTCTTCCTCCTCCTCTCTCCTCACGGCGCTCCGCTCCTCACGGCCGGGCCTTCACCCAGCGAGGGAGCCTGCCGCCCGCCCGCCAGCCAACCAGCCCGGGACACAAAGGGCACCGAGCATGCGCCATGCGCCGGGGGCGGGGCCAGCGCCCTGACGTCAGGGCAGGGGGCGTGGCCGAGAGGGGAGACGCTCGCCGCCATCTCGACGCCAACCGTCGCTTTGGAGAGAGCGAGAGTTATCATATATAGAGCGAGAGAGAGAGATAGAGTAGGCCCCTCGCCGCTTACATTGTGGGAAACACGAGAGGCCCCTCTCTTGGCGTTCATGCCGAGTCCCGTCCCCTCAAGACAAACAAGGCCCGGCCTGTGAGGCCTTCTCCCCCTCTGAGGCCTTTCTGGGGGAAGGGCGCACAGCAGCAGCCTTCTCCTCTGAGGCGACGAGCAGGCTGAGGCGAGGCCGCGGCGTCTGTCGCGTTTGAAAAAAAAGGAATTCGAAGCCCAACGACGGCTGCAGGCGGAGCGCTTCCTGCCGAAGGCGGAGGAGGACGAGGAGGAGGGCGGGCGTGGCGCGCGGCCCGGAACCTTCCGAGCGTGGCGCTTGTTTTCCTGAAAGGGGCCCGGGCCGCTTTCGGGGTTGGACTCGCCGGCGGAGCACAGTCCTTGGGGCAGAGATGTCGGGTGAGAAAGTGCGCTAATACACGAGAGGCTGGCTTCGGAAGCGGCCTGTTCGGAATAATGGTTTCATTGCTTGCTTAACCTATTTATGTTTATACACTAGCCTTGGCCGGGCATGGCTCTTGCCTTCCAGCTCTCTCTCATTTCTTTCTTTCCTTCTGCAATTCCTTTTCCCTCATACACCTTCCAACCTCTTATTTCATTCCTTTTTCTTCATTCCCTTTCTTCGTCCTTTCTCTTCCCGCCAAACTAGGGCCTTACCACACTAGAGCAGGCCTGGGCAAATTTGGGCCCTCCCTCCAGGTGTTTTGGACTTCGACTCCCACAATTCCTAACAGCGTACCAATTCCTTTCTCTTCCCTCCAAACTAGGGCCTTGTCACACTAGAGCAGGCCTGGGCAAACTTGGGCCCTCCCTCCAGGTGTTTTGGACTTCGACTCCCACAATTCCTAACAGCCTACAATTTCCTTTCTCTTCCCTCCAAACTAGGGCCTTACCACACTAGAGCAGGCCTGGGCAAACTTGGGCCCTCCCTCCAGGTGTTTTGGACTTCAACTCCCACAATTCCCAACAGCCTACAATTTTTCTCTTCCCCTCCAAACTAGGGCCTTACCACACTAGAGCAGGCCTGGGCAAACTTGGGCCCTCCCTCCAGGTGTTTTGGACTTCGACTCCCACAATTCCTAACAGCCTACCAATTCCTTTCTCTTCCCTCCAAACTAGGGCCTTACCACACTAGAGCAGGCCTGGGCAAACTTGGGGCCCTCCCTCCAGGTGTTTTGGACTTCAACTCCCACAATTCCTAACAGCCTACCAATTCCTTTCTCTTCCCTCCAAACTAGGGCCTTACCACACTAAAGCAGGCCTGGGTAAACTTGGGCCCTCCCTCCAGGTGTTTTGGACTTCGACTCCCACAATTCCTAACAGCCTACCAATTCCTTTCTCTTCCCTCCAAACTAGGGCCTTACCACACTAGAGCAGGCCTGGGCAAACTTGGGCCCTCCCTCCAGGTGTTTTGGACTTCGACTCCCACAATTCCTAACAGCCTACCAATTCCTTTCTCTTCCCACCAAACTAGGGCCTTATCACACTAGAGCAGGCCTGGGCAAACTTGGGCCCTCCCTCCAGGTGTTTTGGACTTCGACTCCCACAATTCCTAACAGCCTACCAATTCCTTTCTCTTCCCTCCAAACTAGGGCCTTACCACACTAGAGCAGGCCTGGGCAAACTTGGGCCCTCCCTCCAGGTGTTTTGGACTTCAACTCCCACAATTCCTAACAGCCTACAATTTCCTTTCTCTTCCCACCAAACTAGGGCCTTATCACACCAGAGCAGGCCTGGGCAAACTTGGGCCTTCCCTCCAGGTGTTTTGGACTTCAACTCCCACAATTCCTAACAGCCTACCAATTTCCTTTCTCTTCCCACCAAACTAGGGCCTTGTCACACTAGAGCAGGCCTGGGCAAACTTGGGCCCTCCCTCCAGGTGTTTTGGACTCTCCCACTCCCACAATTCCTAACAGCCTACCAATTCCTTTCTCTTCCCTCCCAAACTAGGGCCTTTGGGCCCTCACACTAGAGCAGGCCTGGGCAAACTTGGGCCCTCCCCCTCCAGGTGTTTTGGACTTCCACTCCCACAATTCCAAACAGCCTACCAATTCCTTTCTCTTCCCTCCAAACTAGGGCCTTGTCACACTAGAGCAGGCCTGGGCAAATTTGGGCCCTCCCTCCAGGTGTTTTGGACTTCGACTCCCACAATTCCTAACAGCCTACCAATTCCTTTCTCTTCCCTCCAAACTAGGGCCTTGTCACACTAGAGCAGGCCTGGGCAAACTTGGGCCCTCCCTCCAGGTGTTTTGGACTTCAACTCCCACAATTCCTAACAGCCTACCAATTTCCTTTCTCTTCCCTCCAAACTAGGGCCTTGTCACACTAGAGCAGGCCTGGGCAAACTTGGGCCCTCCCTCCAGGTGTTTTGGACTTCAACTCCCACAATTCCTAACAGCCTACCAATTTTTCTCTCTTCCCTCCAAACTAGGGCCTTGTCACACTAGAGCAGGCCTGGGCAAACTTGGGCCCTCCCTCCAGGTGTTTTGGACTTCAACTCCCACAATTCCTAACAGCCTACCAATTCCTTTCTCTTCCCTCCAAACTAGGGCCTTACCACACTAGAGCAGGCCTGGGCAAACTTGGGCCCTCCCTCCAGGTGTTTTGGACTTCAACTCCCACAATTCCTAACAGCCTACCAATTTCCTTTCTCTTCCCACCAAACTAGGGCCTTGTCACACTAGAGCAGGCCTGGGCAAACTTGGGCCCTCCCTCCAGGTGTTTTGGACTTCAACTCCCACAATTCCTAACAGCCTACAATTTCCTTTCTCTTCCCACCAAACTAGGGCCTTGTCACACTAGAGCAGGCCTGGGCAAACTTGGGCCCTCCCTCCAGGTGTTTTGGACTTCAACTCCCACAATTCCTAACAGCCTACAATTTCCTTTCTCTTCCCTCCAAACTAGGGCCTTGTCACACTAGAGCAGGCCTGGGCAAACTTGGGCCCTCCCCCAGGTGTTTTGGACTTCAACTGCCTTTTGGGCCTTGTCACTCCAAACTCCCTCCCTCCAGGTGTTTTGGACTTCAACTCCCACAATTCCTAACAGCCTACAATTTCCTTTCTCTTCCCTCCAAACTAGGGCCTTACCACACTAGAGCAGGCCTGGGCAAACTTGGGCCCTCCCTCCAGGTGTTTTGGACTTCAACTCCCACAATTCCTAACAGCCTACAATTTCCTTTCTCTTCCCACCAAACTAGGGCCTTATCACACTAGAGCAGGCCTGGGCAAACTTGGGCCCTCCCTCCAGGTGTTTTGGACTTCAACTCCCACAATTCCTAACAGCCTACCAATTTCCTTTCTCTTCCCACCAAACTAGGGCCTTATCACACTAGAGCAGGCCTGGGCAAACTTGGGCCCTCCCTCCAGGTGTTTTGGACTTCGACTCCCACAATTCCTAACAGCCTACAATTTCCTTTCTCTTCCCACCAAACTAGGGCCTTATCACACTAGAGCAGGCCTGGGCAAACTTGGGCCCTCCCTCCAGGTGTTTTGGACTTCGACTCCCACAATTCCTAACAGCCTACAATTTCCTTTCTCTTCCCACCAAACTAGGGCCTTATCACACTAGAGCAGGCCTGGGCAAACTTGGGCCCTCCCTCCAGGTGTTTTGGACTTCAACTCCCACAATTCCTAACAGCCTACAATTTCCTTTCTCTTCCCACCAAACTAGGGCCTTATCACACTAGAGCAGGCCTGGGCAAACTTGGGCCCTCCCTCCAGGTGTTTTGGACTTCAACTCCCACAATTCCTAACAGCCTACAATTTCCTTTCTCTTCCCACCAAACTAGGGCCTTATCACACTAGAGCAGGCCTGGGCAAACTTGGGCCCTCCCTCCAGGTGTTTTGGACTTCAAATCCCACAATTCCTAACAGCCTACAATTTCCTTTCTCTTCCCACCAAACTAGGGCCTTATCACACTAGAGCAGGCCTGGGCAAACTTGGGCCCTCCCTCCAGGTGTTTTGGACTTCGATTCCCACAATTCCTAACAGCCTACAATTTCCTTTCTCTTCCCTCCAAACTAGGGCCTTATCACACTAGAGCAGGCCTGGGCAAACTTGGGCCTTCCCTCCAGGTGTTTTGGACTTCAACTCCCACAATTCCTAACAGCCTACCAATTTCCTTTCTCTTCCCACCAAACTAGGGCCTTATCACACTAGAGCCTGGGCAGGCCCTCCCTCCAGGTGTTTTGGACTTCGATTCCCACAATTCCTAACAGCCTACAATTTCCTCTCTTTCCTCCAAACTAGGGCCTTATCACACTAGAGCAGGCCTGGGCAAACTTGGGCCCTCCCTCCAGGCGTTTTGGACTTCGACTCCCACAATTCCTAACAGCCTACCGATTCCTTTCTCTTTCCTCCAAACTAGGGCCTTAGCACACTAGAGCACAGATGAGCTCCCTCTGTCAGCTCCAGATCCCCATGCGGGGACATGAGAAAAGCCTCCCATAAGGATGGTTATACATCAAACATCTGGGCGTTCCCTGGGCAACATTCTTGCAGACTGCCAATTCTCTCACACCAGAAGTCTCCTGACATGAAAAAAATATTACCATCTACTTTAATATAGAGACTCAAAGCAGATAACAATGAATATAAAAATGAAAATGAAAATAGTGTATGTACACAAAAATCTATGTACATAAAAGTCAGATTCTTTATTAAAGATTGTCAACAGTTTACATGGGCAGGAAAGAATACACCCCTCCTCCCCCCAGCAAGGATATCTATTTCACTTTTTAAACTTTATTATTACCTCACTTTTCTCCTGATATAGACTCAAAGCAGAGCACAATAAATTTTAAATAATATCCCACTATTGGCAATCTTTATTAAAGATTTGACTAAACATTCTTTACAATAGGAAAAATTATTGAGAATAGTTTTGACCTGGATTGCTGAGGAGATTCCCTTGTGATGTTCTTTTGAGTTTATGGTACTGATTAGTAAACACCTTAAACCCCGGCTTGACCTATTTTTAGGAATTAGATTGTGCAAGATGGCAGGTAAATTTAGTGTTGGTTAAATCAAGTGTTCTGAAAACTTGGGAGTGACTGTAGCTCGTTATGAAAGATTAAAGTAATTTTAAACCATATTTTATTATTATTGTAAACACAAGTAAAATACAGATCTCAATAACAATTCAGGGTTAAATAGAACAAATAATGATATTCCACTTACATTTTCTCTTAATTTGATATGTCCTACTTTTTTAACCTTACCAATTCCACTTAACTCCCACTTGTGTCCAACAGTTTTTCTCCCCTCCCCCCAATATATTCTCCATCTTTGTTATAAATTCTTATATATGTAGGCTTTTTTGTGTAGTGACAGTTCTATCTTAATAAAATTATTGGGCTAGATTAAATACATGTCATTTTGTACACAGTTTAAGCTTTCATTTACCTTATCTTGTACCTTGTTGGGAAACGGGCAGGGTATAAAGTTTTATTATATTATTGTTTTTCTTCACCGTTTGTGAGAACTTGTTCAACTAGCTGTACTTTTCATCTGATTTGGCAAAGATGGTTGGTAATTATTCTTCAGCGGAGCCTTGAATTGAGCAAATGGCATGTTTGTTATTTTCTTTTCATTTAATTTCAATTTATTATTTCATGAGTCGCTCTCCACCGAAGTGCTCTGACTGACTTACAATAGTAATAAAACATACATATATATCATCACATAATTACAAGTTAAAAGCTTTAACGAAGAGCCAAGTTTTGAGAGCCTGGGTGAATGACCACAAATCAGGTATGGCTGTAACATATGGAGGCAAGGAGTTCCACAGGGTTGGAGCAAGGACTGAAAAGGCCCTACGCCTTGTAGAGTATAGACCAGGGGTGCTCACACTTTTTCAGCATGCGATCTACTTATAAAACAACCAAGTCAAAATTATCTACCTACCCACTACAAAAATGTGAAGCAGATAACATGGGATTTTATTCAACTGTGTGGAAAGGACCTCAGATCCTGTTTTACAGTTGACACACACAAACTGATTTCTTACTACTGGACGAATTGACTGAGCCTTCCTCCCGCCCCGCCTGTGATCTACCAGGACGCCCTACGCGATCTACCAGTAGATCGCGATCTACCTAATGAGCACCTTTGGTCTAGACGTCTTCCCTGGGGCCGGGGATATGTAGAAGGTTTTCCTGGGCTGCTCTTGGTGGTCTGATGGCAAACGTATGAGAGGCGATCCCTGAGATATCACTTTCTTGAGCAGTGGTAATGGTAGTGTGAGATCACAGGATGTGGGTGAGTAGATTCACGACAGTAGTTCCATTTTTTGATTCTACCAATTAGTAAAAACTGTATAGGTAAACAACATATTTTCATGGTACCTATTTGTTATTTCTCCAAATATTTCCATAATCTCAGGAAATATTGTATGCCTTCCAGTTATGAAAGAGTGACTACCTTCATGTTGCGATGCTAATGCTGTCTATATGACATGAGAAGCACACGAACGTTTTAGTACAAGACTTCTTAAACATTTTCCTCTTGCACCTCTATTTTCCAGGTCTATAGGTATATTAAATACTTCCACAAATCAAGTATTTATGGTAATAAATCATTAAAAAATTTATCCTAGAACAATTTTCTTGTATATACATAATTTTATTACCAGAGAAAACCAGTTTGCCAGCGAATGAGATGGATGGGCCTGTTTATTTTTACATATTGGCTGAATATTTGATACTGCAGAATGCATTTTTATTCTTTGTTGAAATGCTTAGTTTTTAATCTGAATAACAGAATATGTTCAATTTTCTCCTGAATTGGGGGACAATGAGGTATTTTTGGGGTCCATATCTCCATCTTTAAGTCCCAGGTTGCAGTAGGCCATTCTTACAGAATTATGGAATTATAGATTTGAAAGAGATCCCAAGGGCATTCTGTCCAGCCTCATTTCTGCCTTTCAGGAATACTCAGTACCAAAGCCCTTCTGATAAATGGCCATCCAGCCTCTGCTTACAATTCTCCAGTAAAGGAATATCAATGAAAGCATATTCCACTGTCAAACTCTTGCTATCAGGGAATATTTCCTAATGTTGAGATGGAATCTCTTTTCTTGCCATTTAAATTCACAGTTCCATGTTTTAGTCTCTGGAATAGTGGAAAACAAGTTTTTGCATTTGCAAGGCTTGCTAATTTTGCTGCTACCCCCACCCAAAGGAGTCTTGTATGGAATGAAGGTACAAGTCACTGAGGAGGGGAGAATGAAGGGAAGGAAGGAGAAATGGCTTTGTAGCTGTTTTTTCTTCTCTTTCAACTGGCTGAGAAAAAGGCTCTGGAGGGGAAGAGGAGGAGGTGGGAATTTCCATGTAGTCTGAATTGTAGGGAAGGGAAAAGGGAGGGGAGGAGAGGAGGAAGGTGGAAGTCAGGCCACCCTTGGCTGGCAAATGAGCCAGCTGCTTGGTTCACCACCACTTTGCTTGCCTGCTTCTGGGATCTTTCAAACGAAAAAGCAGCAGGGGGCACGGGACAGATGGACTCCCTCGAAAAAGTTATGGAACCAGAAATTGTGTTGTGACCCCAGTTTTAAGAAGTAGTGCCTTCATAGATTTCAAAAAGTAAATTAGTAAATATTTTGTTGCAAAAATGTATTTTATTTCTTTTGTTACAGATGGAGACAAACGACATTAACCAGAAAGAGATACTAGTGCTTTTATTTAATCAAGAAATTTTTGTTGGAAAGCTGTTTAACAAACTCTTGATTTTCTAAGGTTGTGATTATGCTTTCATCGCGTAAGGTGTTAGGCAATGCCTATCTTTTGAAGAAATGGCACTGCCAAAATGGCATGTTTCCTTTGTTTAGAGCTCTTGTTGATGGCTGCAGTCCCAAATGGCACAGCAACTATAAGAGACCAGGGACACCTCCTGACAAGACCCCACCATGGAAAAAAATTCACTTCAGCTTTCAGAAGGGAATGGATGGAATCAAGACACATTTTGAGAAACTATCAAAGGAAATAGTTGACCATGTAAAAGGGCCAGAGGGACGTTCACTGGTGGAATATATGCTGAACCAGACAAGAGTCATTTGGGAGTTTCGCAGTGAAGAAGACTTGAAAAATTGGGTAATTTCTTCTGATACTGAAATTGGAGGGAAAAGTGAAATTAACTTAAAACTGGGTAAGAATAACCAGTCTGCTGTACTCTATGGGACCCTGAATACTACAGTACCTCGTGATGGAGAGACAAGGTACAGCGGCTATTGCTCCATGAGATCAAAACCACGATTGGTGAGTGAAGTGGTAATGTACTATAACAGTTCCACATTTAAAATGTCACTTTTATTTGTATCCGTTTTATTGAAGGAGAAAGTTCTGTCAAATGGAAACCTTCTTGCACGATTCTATTTCCTCTTATATTTTTATCAATGGGATATAGGCTGATATAATCAGTGTTGTAAAGCACAACGAGGGACCGCCTTACTCCATATTGTCCCCTGAGATCAGAAGACCAGGATCTTCTCCTTATCCCAAGTGCAAAAACCTATCGCCTCACTTCAATAAGAAGGGCTTTTTCCATTGTAGCCCCCACACTCTGGAATTCCATTGCCGCCGGAGATCAGGTCTCTCCGTGACATCTTGGCTTTTCGCAAAGCCTGTAAAACCTGGTTGTTCCGGCAGGCCTTTGTAACCTAGGCCCAACTATTTGAACAGTCCAGTCAAATACTGTTGTGCTATGCTCAGCGCCACTGTTTTATTGTCCTTTTGTTTAAATTTTAGTGTTTTAATGCTTTCTGCTGTGTTTCTGTTGTATTGTGAGCCGCCCCGAGCCACTCCGGGAGTGGCGGCCTAGAAATCTAACAAATAAATAAACAATGGATTGTATCAATTTGGTATCTCTTGCAAATGGAATAGCATTAGTTCAGTGGTGAGGAACAACCTTCTAGAGCAGATTTGGAGGTGATGTGATGGGGGAGAGTGAAAGGAGGAGCAAGACTTAAATAGAAGTTTGTTTGCATGACATATTTGGAATTAAGTCTCAGGATATGATGGGACTTTAAAGTAAATATAGAAATGATGGCAATATTAAAGACTACAATAACTTAATGTTATCCCCCCCAAAAAAATCCATTTTCCAGGCAAGAAAAAATCGGGTGTTCACGTATCCTCCTAAAACAAAGTGTAGTATCTTGTAAGCCATGGCAAAAAAAAGATGTTTGTAGTCTCAAATGATATTAAATGTAGCAGACCAAGATCTCAGAATTCTTGATACAGTCACAAGCTCAGGAGAAGGGCACACCCTAAATTATACATATGAGTATGTGAACAAAAGCAATCTCCCATACAAATAATTTTATTTAGATCAGCAAAATTTGTATATTTAAGTGCTTGAACAATGAAAATAATGGTATAGTATGTAGAAAATGATAAAAAGTAATGAGATGTACTGTTTGTAATGTATGTGAAGTTAAATGAATCCCTGCCAATGTTTTACTGCCAGGTAACTGTAAATAAGGTTGGCTCTTCAGTGCATTGATGTACATTTTGAAGTTTGAAATATTTTCTGGCTTCACCACTTCATTTATTAATGGTAGGTTACAAACCATCTTTCTTCGAGTGGTGCTGTGAATTCACACATGTGGAGCACCTGCACAGGCACCAACGGAAACCTTCCAGTTTAAATTTTTCAAGTTTTGGCGGTAACCCTGCCCAGCTCCCGGCAGGGCATATAAGGTGTCCCGAGAAAGGGGGAGGTTTGTAAGAGGGGAAGGCTGGGCAGGTTTGTGTGAATTCACAGAGCACCACTCGACGAAAGATGGTCACAGGTATGTAGCCTACCATTTTTCTTCATGGTGTCTGTGAATACACACATGTGGAGACTTAGCAAGCTGAGGTCCAGGAGGCGGGAAAGACAAACCGACCATTATTTAAGGACCAAACAATAATTTATTGCATTGAGCAATCATAATAAATAACTGGACATGTGTTCAATAAGAGTAAACTGACAGCAGCTACATCTGAGTATGGGAGCCGCCCAGCACCAGCAACATCTGTGCAAGGAACCCCCATGGCCCCCACAGCCTAGCCCCTTTAAGGGCTCACGCCTCCTCGCCGCCTGGCAGCAGCTACATCTGAACAGGGAGCCGCCCAGCACCAGCAACATCTGTGCAGGGAGCCCCCATGGCCCCCACTGCCTTGCCTCCTTGTTGCCTGGCACCTGTAACATCTGTTGGTGTGTGAGGACTACTTACCTGGATTAGCTAAACTGCTTTTCTATCAATTCCTCACCGATTGTGTTGGGTAGCCTTGGTGGCTCTGGTCCTCATCGCAAACTTTCATTATAATTGCACTGTCTACAACAGGGGTGGGCAATTATTTTTTCGAAGGGGCCACATGAGAGCCAAAAAATATGGAGGGCCGCACCTAAGGGCTGAACTACATTCTACATAGTATCGATTGAATTTCTTTAATAATAATAAAAAGGCTCTACATTGTGTTTTTGATACATTAATAAGACTGATAAGAGTATATGTTATGAGCAATGAAAAAGAGAGGTTGTCATAGGAAAAATGACATTTATTCACTAACATTTTACAAAACAATGGTTAACAAAATGTGAACATTTGTATCATTTGTGATTAATTATATTAATGATCATTTTCAGTCACATTCGCTTCAAAGCACATTTTTCCGGGATTCGCCCGACTCGCTTTCGGCTCCTGTCGGGTGTCTTCGGGACTTTCCGGCGATTCCCGAGCCCATTTGTTTTAGGTCCCCCCTCCCCTTTACTTCAGGAATTTTTTTCTTATTCAGTGAGAGAAATCAAGTTTCTGTTGGTCTTTAACAAGTGGCCAACGTGGCTCGAACGTGTGCTTTCAGGACCATGGGAGACCGGGATACCAGCAAGCCTCGTTGTCCGATGACCTTTCTCCGGCATTGAGGTCGTCGGGAACAACTGCCAAGCAGAGCTCGAGGCATGCGCCTAAGATTGAGGCACTCGAACAGTCTTATCGCCGAGGCCTCCAGCGATAGGGGGACCCTCTTGCAGTGGTGGCTCGACCCCTTGTGTCGATGGAGAAGAGCAGCGCTCTGGAGCAGGCTGTGCCACCTGAATAGGTGAAGAGCGTGCCGAGGACGCTGAGGAGGCCGTAGTGGTGACTCTCGACGATGCCGAAGAGGACGACGCTGGGGCTGTCTTCCTCTTCACCGGGGGCATTGAAGCCTTCTCCAACGATTTACTCAGAGATGGTGCCGTCGCTTGACGGGACTCCTCCTGCACACGCTTAAATGCGATAAGCACTTGTTGATGGAGGAGTTGCCCCGGTTGACCGTGTGGACCTCTCGGAGCGGATAGAGGCCACGGAGCTTACTGACGAACCTGCACTGTCTCGGCGGTCAGTGTGCATGGTCGTTTCTCCTGTCTGGATGATTTCGACACAGTCAAGACCATTGACCGGGGCTTGGCAGGCGGCTTCTTCCCAGCCAGAACAGAGTGCACTGCCGAGGCCGAAGCCATCGAGGTGGACAGAACGGCCGAGTCAGATGTCGTCTTCCTCAAGGAGGTCGATGGGACAGTAGTCGCCATCGGGGTCAAGGATTGTTGGTACAGATGAAAGCGAAGATGCTGGGCCCGGTTCTACTTTTTCTGCGCCATTAGCACATGATAAAAATGGCAGGAAGCGGAGACATTGGCCTCACCGAGGTAGTACAGACACTCGGCATGGCCGTCAGAATCCGGGATCTTCCTGGAACATCTAACCCAATGTTTGAATCTCGTTGTGGACATAGCCAATACTGGAAAAGTTCCGGCGCAGGCCTTTCGGCAGAAACAAAAAAATTGGGGAGCTGGGCGGGGTTACCGCCAAAACTTGAAAAATTTAAACTGGGAAAGTTTCCGTTCGTTCCTGTGCAGGCTCAGTCACTCCACATGTGTGTATTCACAGACCACGAAGAAAAATTGAATATATCTATTATTGTTTGCTTTCGTTATTCCTGGGATGGCAAAGAGAAACAATCCAGTTTAACCCTCATGTTTATATTGGCAGTCACTAATGCCAGTGAACTTTGAAACTGGCTGCAGCAAACTGCTGTTCCCAACCATAAGACTTTATGACTGTTCCAAAATTGAGCATGGTTCTCCTAGTGAAACCGGGGTACACATAATCTCTCAGCATGAAAAATGATTAGGGCAGCTACAACTTTTTTTCAGTACTATTCTCTTACTGTATATACTCACATAAGTAAAAAATACTTATTAAAATCCCCCCACCCCCCCCCCCCAAACCTAGATTGACCTATACATAGGCCCATGTAAGAACAGGGATCCAATGAAAGGCAGTGGCAAGTACTCCTACTCTATTACCCTGCTCTTGCCAAAATCAAAGAAAGTCAACGTTCCCTTCTTCCTCACCTTCTTTTTTGGCTTGAGCCTTAAGCAATGCGGGGTGGCAGCAGCCATTCTTAATAAGGGTTTTCTGCATAAACTCTGCAGAGACCGTGGTGCCAATTTTAATAAAGGTGTGCATACTTTTGCAGCAAGTAAAACAAAATCCATAATTTTGCCCTCAAAACCTCCCCTCTGCTTATAGTAAAGTTGATGTATGCATGAGTATCTGTGGTAGTTCTGGAGCAGTGTAAAATAGCTTGAGGATTATGCCCTAATGTTTCCCAGTTTGGGGAGAACACAGGGTATAAATAAACATGATGATTTTTTTTTCAATATAGATTTTTATTTGGATTTTTTTTTTGCAGGGGGGGGGAAATAGGGGAGGGGAAAAGTATTTGCATATATAGACATGTAATAAAACAGATCTAGAAAATGCTCCTACCTGACAGGGGGTTAAGGAAGGAGGTAGGGTGGTGGGGGGGTAGGGTTGTTGGTATACCGGGGGAGGGGAAGGGGTTGGGGGTTCTGCGACTTCCCAAGGGTTAGTCCAAGAGATTGTTTCTAATGATGATTATGATGTTCTACTAGGATGCAAAATCTTAATAAGAAAGTCAAGCTGTCATGACAATAAATTCTGAGAAAGAGCTAGATTAATAACACAAGTATCTGCTCTTTACCATTCCACACAGTCAACTCTTGTGGGTCCTACATAGGGAGAAAGGTGAGATACAGATATTTTCATGTTGGGATGGGAAAAACTGAGTTTGACTAAATGTAATAACGGTTGAAACACTTAAAACAATATTACATTTTTCTAGGTTGCTTTTGATCGAAAGAGCCCATATGATTGGTCGAATTTCAACAGCCTGCATCTGCGTGTCCGTGGTGATGGTAGACCCTGGATGATAAACGTTTATACAGACCCATACTTCTCTCATAATAAGGATGATCTTTATAGTTACTTTATGTTCACACGAGGAGGCCCATATTGGGAGGAAATCAAGGTAAAACATTTTGAATAATTCATGACTTCCACTGGAAACCAACCAATTTCAGGGGGTAAATTTATAAAGAGACATTGTCATTGTAAGTTGAAGCTCTTCATTTAAATGAAAGCAAGGTTTTGGGGCAAAATACAGACATCCTTGCATTTTAAAGCCTTCAAGTGGGCATTTAGGAGTTTCCAAGTGCTTTTTTGTGTGTGCAGTTTAACCTGATCTCATTTCATTTCATATTTACACCTTGTTAATTTTGAAGATTTTTTCATCTGAAACATTTTTATTCTTTTTTATAATGTGTATCCCTATCTTTTGCATGTTGTCTCGAATTTTCTCATAAAGTAGTGTCGGGGACGGGACGGGGACGGGACTCAGAGCGGCTTAAGAGGGGGAAATAAAATCAGAATCTGAGCTGGCTATCAGATAAGTAAGCTTAGAGAGACATACATAACTACAGTTACATCTTTTTTCTGCAACATCTGCCAACTGGTTATAGGGACTAAATTGGAAATTGTGCACTGGTTAGTCAGAATTCCTGTATTTTAAGTACTGCGTAGAACAGAAATTCTGGAACACTTCAGAATTTCCTCCATGCCTGGATGTAAATTAGAGATCTTTGAAAATATGTTAATAGGCTTATTGTATGTAATAATATCGTATTGTTAAATATTTACCACTACTGTTAAATGCCAGATATTAGTACCTATTGTATAGTAATGTGATTTGGTCTGATTGGGTTATCACAAACTGCCTCATAATGAGTGGGTATGTAAATATCTTATTTTGGTAACATGTTCCTGCTCTGTTGCATATTTATGTTTTCAGTTATGATCATTTAGCAAGTAACATACAATTTAAGAAGTTATAGTTGAATGCCTGTATAGGTTTCAGACTATATACAAGCTTTGTATTTAAAGTTTGGCGAACACTTTGAGTCAGTTGCCATCATCTTTTTTGATTGACATCTTTCTAATGAATCCATAATTTCTTATTTACAGATTCCATTTTCGAAGTTCTTTTTTTCAAGCAGAGGTAGAATCCAGGATTACCAACATGAACTTTTGTTAGATAAGGTATGTATGTGAATCTGCATTTTAATCTTGATACTTAAAAAACAGCTTCTTAATAATAATATGGTTAAAAATAAAAGCAGAAAATAATTTATAGATTTCAGGCTATTGGTGACCTCCACTGGCCATGCCCTGAATATTTTGCACAGTAATTTCTCCTTTCCTCTTATTTGTTGGAGCTAGAGGAGCACTCAAGCAGGAGAGAGCCTTCATCAAGTCCAAGACATTTTCTGCATGTCCATACTGTACATCATTCCTTGTTTTGTTGGATTTTGAAAACCAGATTTTTTCACTGCTTCTCTAATGCCAGTGCAAAATTGAGAACTACCCCTTTCTCTGCATTATCTGAAAATGCAAGATAATTGTAAGGATCAGTGACAACCTTAAAAAAACCCTTTAAGTCAGTTTGTGGAGTCCTTTTTGTTCTCAGATCACACAACCAATTATACAGTAGCCAGAAAATTTTTAAACTGTAACCTGTAATCCAGGGGCCCTCAAACATTGTAAGCAGAGGACTGATTCACAGTCCCCCAGACTGTTGCGGGGTCGGACTATACTTTGGGGAAAAATTAACGAATTCCTATGCACTCTGTACATACTTCATTTGTAGTGCAGAAAAACATGAAAGGACAATACGGTAATTAAAACGAGGAACCATTTTAACCACCATAAACTTACCAGTATTTGATGGGGAAGTGTGGGCCTGCTTTTGGCTGATGAGATAGATTGTTTGGCCTACCGCCCCCTTTCCAGAAAAAAATTTACTCACCGCTCACCTAGAAATTATTATTTTTTAAAATGTAATAGCAATTAAACAGAAAGATATATTTATTAATGCAGTGGTTCTCAAGCTTTCTAATGCCGTGACCCCTAAATAAGGTTCCTCATGTTGTGGTGACCCCATCCATATTTTTGTTGCTACTTCATAAATAATTTTGTTACTCATATGAATTCTAATGCAAATATCTAATATGCAGGATGTATTTTCATTGATATAAATTGAACATAATTAAAGCATAGTGATTAATCACAAAAACAATATGTTTGGGGGAGTATGGACAACGGATGATGGGATTTGCAGTACCTTCGACCAATTCAGCTCGGACTTCCACAGCCGAGACCCCAGGAATGACAGACCTGGACCAAACTTGGCACAAAGAACCCCCATGACCAACAGAAAAGAGGGGTTTGGGAGGAATTGACAATGATTTAGGGGCGATGTAGTTCACCTACATTTGGAGAGCACTCTGAACCCAAACAACCCTGGATCTGGACCGAATTTGGCACAAATACTCAATATACCAAAATTGAACACTGGTAGAGTGGGGGGGGGGGGGTTGATTTTGTCTTTTGGGAGTTGTAGCTGCTGGATTTATAGTTCACCTATAATCAAAAGCATTTTGAACTCCACCAACAATGGAATTGAGCCAAACCTGAGCAATAGAGAATACTGGACCTTGGAAATTGGGAGCTACTTGCATTTTTCTTCGTGCCGTGGCCATCACCCAGGAGGCGCCTGCAAACGGCGCAGCTACTCAGGGAGTATTTGCAGACGCGAAGGCTTTCCTTCTCTGCTGGACCAACTGGCAGACACACACTTGCAAGCGCATGACTGTCTCGGCCTGCCAGTTGGAATCCCTGGGTAGGCGTTGCCTGGAAACCACAGCGCACGCCCATTTCCTCAACTCCACCCATGGCGCAGTCTCATATCGCCCCTTCCTTCCAAGGGACCCGTTGGATTGGAAGGGGCGATATAGGACTACACCGTGGGTGGAGTTGAGAGGAAGGGGGGACGTGCTGCGGTTTCCAGGCAGCGCCTACATGGGGTTTCCAACTGGCAGGAGCACACTTGCGCGCTTGCGAGTTGAAATCCCGCCACTGCCCATTTATAGGACTTCAGTGCCCCCAAATTCTCCTGAGCATCCCACTGCCCCCTTGGATCGCCTCACCGCCTACTAGGGGATGGTACCGCCCACTTTGGGAACCATGGGTCTATCATGTCAAAGGGGGATTTGCCATTGCCTTCCTCTAAGTTTCAGAGTGACTTGTCAAAAGTAATTGAGTGGATTTTCATGACTGAACAGAGATTTAAAGCCTGGCCTCGAATTATGAGTAGTGAAATTTGAGTGTAACCAACTTGAAGTTGAATAAAGATGCTGTATTAATTCAAAATAATGGCCTTTATTAACTATATTTTTCTTTAACAGATTAGTACTGTAGGATTTACTGTGGGTGACAAAGTAGATGGCCCCTTCCAGCTGGAGATTGACTACATTGGATTGATTAAGGACAGAGCACATACAGAAGAATGTGCTTATGAGCTATATGATAAAAATCCCAAGAAATAGAGTGCACTGAATATTTGGAAGAGTTGCTCATTTGTTGTGAATGACTGCAATCAGCTTTTACACATACAGCAGAATATATTGTTAACAGTTACATTTATTTATCAATCAGTTAAGAAATGTGTATTAAAAACAGAACAATATGAATCTAAAACTTGCTATTTTGTCTGTTGTCCAATATATGTAAGATTTTTGCCCATGCTTATAAAATAGTATTTTATGTTCCAGCCAAACTAATATGCAGCAAACAAACTTTGCAAAAAAAGGGGGGGGGGCAGTTCACTTACAACCTGTATCTTTCTATTATATAAAGGAGGTCCCGTCATGGAACAACCGTCCCAAACAGAGAAACCTTCCAAGGCAGAGACACCAAATCAGCCCACATACACACAAAACCCCACTTGGTATGTTTACCACCCCCCAAAAAAACAAAAAAATAAACAGGACCACAAATACAAAAAAACCCACTGGACTACAACTCCCATGATCCCTCACACCACACCCTTCTGGCAGTTTAGAATGTCGGAATGCTGGTGGAAGGGAGGGAGAAGAGGCAAGGGGAGCAAGGACTGATACAGAAAGGGGAGGAATGGCAGGAAGAAGGGAAAGGAAAGAAGGAAGAGAGGGAAGGAAGGAGGGGAGAAGAAAGGAAAGAAGGATGGAAGGAAGGAAAAAGGAAGGATAGGAAGGAGGGGAGGGGAAAGGAAGGAAAGGATAGAAGGATGGAGTGAAGGAAGGAATAAAAGAGAAGGAAGGAAGGAAAGATAGGAAGGAAAAGGGGAAGGAGGATAGAAGGATGGAGTGAAGGAAGGAAAGAAAAGGGAGAAAGGAAGGATAGCAGGAAGGAAGGGAGGGGAAGGAGATGATAGAAGGATGGAGTGAAGGAAGGAAGGAAAGAGGAGAAGAAAAGAAGGAAAAAGGAAGGATAGCAGGAAGGAGGGGAGGGGAAAGGAAGGAAAGGATAGAACGAAGGAAGGAAGGAAGGAAGGAAAGAGGAGAAGAAAGGAACACAGAAACACATACACACACATATATACATGCACAGAAATATACACATACACACATACATAAACACACCTGTACTTACACACATACGCACATACATATACAAACACACATATACATAAGTACACACATATACAAGCATACACATATACATGACTACACACACAGTCCCCAAGTTAAAAAAAAATCCCACAGCAACGCGTGGCCGGGACAGCTAGTTCTTACTAAATATGTACAGGCTGACTGAAGCACATTACTGCAAAGAAAACACATACATATTTACAAGGAAATTATCTGTATGGAAAAATATTTACAGCAACTTTGGGGTTAACTTCAAACAGCACTCAATCCTCTCCGAGTTCCAAGCATTTGGTCTTTTTTCTGTTTTCTCTCCTGTACAAGTTTCTGACGTCTTTCTTTTCTGTCAGTGAGAAATATTAAATTGGGTAAGAATTTCAGTTTCCATACTGAAAATGTATTTATAATTTTGGTGACAAAAACCAACCCATGTTAAAGAAATACAACTGAATTATCACTGAATTATTTCAGTTATATACCTAGATTTGTTTTTGGAAATGCTAAAAAGGAACAGGATGACTGATCAATACAACACACACCACTGAAAGTAATACCGGCAAATTCTTGGAGCAAGAATTATCAGTAGCAGCTTGTTTAGATATATAAATTTTTCATTCATGTTTTCAAAGTCAAATTATAGTCAAGCATTTAAGCTTGTACCATATGATGACTAAAGGACTATTTTCAACTGTACTGGGGAATCATATTAATAAGCACTTAAATCATCCCAACCCACCATAAAATCCAGGCAATATGTTGACAATCTTTTTCAAAGGTATTCCTTTCTAATAGGCTAGTACAATATGAAAACACACAAGGCTTCACGTATTCCTTCAAACAATTGTATTATGCCCAAGATTGGGACTGAAGGCAGCTAACAAATCACAATAGTAAAAAATATTAAGAGGGTCACTATTAAAGAAGGATCAAACTATTTAATAATTTAAAACACACTTTAAAGCAAGGTTGGGTTTTTTTGCTCCGAAATACTCCAATAACGGCTCTGATGGGTATTTTTTTGCTGTTTTCGGCCCCCTTTTCCAGATTTTTTAAAGCCTTTTCTCGAGGGGCTCTAAAATATGCCAAAACCATTTTACTCCTAAGGAGCTGCATGCTGGCTAGACCTTGAAGTCCGTTACAGTTTTAAACAGCACTACCTCAAATATTGTAAATTGTCTAAAAAGCCTTTCAGGGTAAAAAAAAGTGCTTACTAAAGAAAAAGAAGTGTTAGTATTTAGAGCTCTTGACACTGGTTTTTAGCAGACATGACAGCACTGGGTTAATTACTTGCCTGGTCTGAAGAACTGGCTGTTTAACAGCTCTTTTATGGGTACAGATATTCTGATTTTCCTTTGAATTACTCCAGGGTTTCAGTTTTCCTGAATGGCAGAAAGGTAAATGAGGCAAGATATAACCCGTTTATTTTTCACATTTTATTAAATAACTTCCTTTGATAAATATTGAGCAAGGTGGGAATGCTGTGATGCTCCCGAACTGCAACTGTTACCTAATTTAGAGAGCAGAGCCAATGATGAGTAACATTTGGATAGCTCCACCCCCCTGGATGTAGAGAAAATGGTATATTTAAGTCTTGCCTATACAATATTCTGAAGAGATTAATTTTGCATGTATCAAGATGGTGGCTGTGTGTATCATTTTTCTTTTACATAGTATCATGTAGATGTTTTTAGCACCACTGATACTACTTCTGCAAAAGGTACAGTGTTCCCCCACTTATTGTGGGCATTAAGTTCCAGGACTACCCGCAATAAGTGAAAATCTGCGAAGTAGGGACGGTATACGCCAGTGGTTCTCAACCTGTAGGTCCCCAGATGTTTTGGCCTTCAACTCCCAGAAATCCTAACAGCCAGTAAACTGGCTGGGAATTGTGGGAGTTGTAGGCCAAAACACCTGGGGACCCAAAGGTTGAGAACCACTGCTAAACACACACACACACACCCAAGCTTGACACCCCTCCTGCCTTTCTTTCCCTGCATGCTGCCCCCCCCCCCCCCTGACCCCTGCGCATTCTCTCCTTCACTCACACCCTTCATCTTCCAGGGCAGGTTCCTCCAGAGGCAGGGCAGGGCAGCAGAGGGGTCGCCAAGACAGGGCCATGGCTCCCTCGCTCTGCTCTTTGCTCAGGCCCAGTGCCACTATGGTAGTAGCAGCAGGGAAGCCTGCTCGTCCCGGGCGCGGACCCAGGCCTGGCGCAACATTTGGGAGCCCGCCAGGAAGACCTCATCCTGCTCCTCTGAGGCACAGTAGGGAAATGTGGGCCGAGCAAAGCCTCTCATCAGGGGAGGATGAGGAGGCAGCATTTACACTGGAGAAACAATGGGTATATAGTGTTCCCTCGCTACTTGTATATTTTAAATTCATTTAAAAACAAAAAACAAAACATGAAACAGCAAGTACACAGAAAGCAAACCTCGAAGTAGCGAGGGAACACTACTTCATGGGAGCAACAATGTGGTTGATATTTAAGGCTCAACCCCCCTTTTTGTGTTCAGTTCCTTGTAGAAGTTATTTATACTTTCTGACTATATAGGCTCACATTTTGTGATAACAGCTTCTGAGATTTCCAAATAATGCCCACCATCCAACACATGCATTGAAATGTTTTGGCCTGCATGTTGGGAACAATGCTCCTCATCTTGAGCGTTAACAAATAATACTTGCTTTTAGGCATGGCAAAGTTCATTGTTCTATAAAAGGTTGCATATGAGGAAAATAAGATTAAAAATCCAAGTAAAAAATCAATCACCTTGGGAGGAATACCATTTTGCAATTATTTTGACATATAGTTATTGACCAAAATACCAATCTGCTCACCCTGACTATTTCTTAGAAATATAGTTTCCAATAAAAAGACAATACCTCTGTGGGGCTGATAATTAAGAGGCCTTGACAGACTTGCTTGCAGATCAAATACTGGCTTTTTAGTGCTTGTGGGTTCTGCAATGTTGGATACAGACTTGAAAAGGGCAACAGCTATAAGGAGACAACAATATATCATCGCTAAGCAGGATACAAGAAAATCTTACCAAAATTACTTAAATTGATAACTTGTTATTTACAGCTATATAGTGAAAAGAACAAAAATCTGCATACCTATTTCCAGATTCAGGCAGTATTAAGACTTAATACTGACAGGGTTTTTTTTAGTAACAGTATTTATTTACTCTATTTGTATCCCGCCTTTCTTACCCTGAAGGGAACTCAAAGCAGTTTATATATGGCAACTGTTCTATGCCTTTGAACAACAAACAGTTAAAATACTTTAAGTTAAAGATTTAAAATTAAATGCACACTAAAAACATAAAATATTACAATCACTATTAAAAATCACACCATCCAAAATTGTAATCCGGGGCTGTTCCAAAAGTCATTGCACATAATTCTATAGCTATTATTGCAGTGTAGTTAATTTCCAAAGGCTTGACCTCAGATCAAAGTTTTCACTTTCCTTTTGAAGGCCAGGAGAGAGCGAGCTGCTCTAATATCACTGGGGAGGGAGTTCCACAGCTGAGGGGCCACCACTGAGAAGGCCCTGTGACAAAGGTGGGGCTGAAAGCAGGGCCTCTAAAAGGGTTCATCGGAGGATATATATTCCTGCCTCCCCTCCTTTGGCCAACACAGGTGAGCGAGTGCATATACACCCTCTTCTTGTCCCATCCCCCTATGCATGAAACAAAGAGCACCCATGTGATTGGTCATACACCCCCTGCCATTGATTTCCTCCCCACAACACCAGTGTTATCAAAATGTGTAAAACAATGCTATAGGGCAGTAGAGAAGTGACAACAAATAAAATAATCCATGAATGCTTAATGCGCAAATGCAGAGGGTCAATCTTATATAAAAATAAACTTCATTTACAAGAGTTTCTTTGAGCTGCTTTTAGTTGACACTTGGTTGCACTTCCTGTGATGTTCTTCCTAGATATTACATCTTCATTGCTTTTCTGAGTGTCTGGGGTGCAAACATTGAGGAATTGAGGTTTTCTAGAAGGAGTCTTGGTAAGGGAGCGTTTGTGCTCATTGTCCTTTGTAGACTCTGAGAATCTGAATAGAAAAAAATACATTTAATTGCTCAATTTAAGAAAATTCTTAAATCAACTTCACCTAAATAAAAGTATACATTTCAATTACATCATTAAGGTACATTCAAATCTGAGCTAGTAACACTACAGGCATTTTTAAAGTTATGTTATAAATTATTCTGAAAATTTGGTTCCTTTGTTATAAACATGAATTTATACATTGTTAAGTTGGATTTTCGTATTACCAAACCAATACTACTTATTTTATCAGTTGATGCTGCAGATGAATTACCTGACATTCGTTTTGGTGGCGGAGAGGCCAGTTGAACTGAATGCTGATTTCTGAGGTAAAATACTTTTGTTTGACATGCCAGGAGAATTGCGTGGTGAGCGCCTTAGGATTGGTGTACATGCAGGAGAGAGCCTATTCCTTTTATGATGGTGTGGACTGAATAAAATCCCACTGGATTGCACCTGCAAACAGGCAGTTCATTAGAACAATATAAAATCTGATCTGTATGAGTTCAAGTAAAAGATGTTAGATCAATAAGGCCATCCAGTTTTAAATTTATTTTAATCAAGTATTTATTCTCACCTTGGAACAACTTTTTGGAGTTTCTTTCTTGGATGCCTTCAGATAATGGTTCTTAGCATTTGCAAAAAAAAAAGGGAGGAAAAATTGTATATTATTTAGCATTTTATCATGAGCACCATTATAAATAATTGTTTGAAAATTGATTATTTTTAGGGATCTTATGGAAGCATAGAAAAAGTGTAAAATTAAAGAAACAGTGGGCCTGTCAACTATCAGTAGTTATACTCCCTTGACCTCAAAGCCACATAAACTCTTAAGCAAAAGTCCTATGAAATCAGCATAATCACAGACTTCAATGGGTGTTATTCAGCCATTAGGGAAGCTGTTCTTTACACCAAACTCTGAAACTAAGTGGAAAGCAGCTGAAGGGAGGTAAAAGGACCGTCAAAATCCCAAAAAAGTTAAATTATCTTGTTTGTACATTATGTACATTAAGTATAATTCTATTAGGCATTTGGTACTAGTATACAACGGTGCTGTATGATGTTTCCCGTGTTTGGTTTTAATTTGAATGGCACTCTGAAATTATATTGTTTATTTTCTTATTTTTATTCCATTTAATTTTATTGTAAGTTTTACAAATATCTTCATTGTATGTATCTCTGCCTCTTATAGCATTCAATTTATAATTCTAAAATAAGTACAGCGCTTAAAAGGAACAAAGAGAACATAGAAACAAGTTGTTTCAAATACAACCTGTACAGATCATATAATAGACAATTTAAAAATAGTTTTGTACATGAAACAACTATGTACACAGAACTACCATAAAACAAAGATATTATCTCAACCACCCTTTGATTCTTGGGAATTTTGGATTTCTAAACAAGAAATATTCAACCTGTATAGCAACAATATTTTGCATGAAAAAGCTTCACATATTTGGTGGGATGCTCTTGCAGAAAGAAGGGCTAAACATCTTAATTTCCTTAAAGGATGCCTACATTCGGCAAAGTGCAAACGTGACTGAATGAAAGCCAAAACCCACTTGGGGGAAGAGAATTTTTTTACCTTATCCTCCTTTACTGAATTGCTGATGTTGCGTGTCATTTTATTTTTCCATTCAACATCAATAGATTGCATTTTCTTGAATTGAGCTTCATGAATTTTTTTAAAATCTACAGAATCAAAGAAGCATATTATTGGTATTTGGTTAAACACATTGATAACTTGCTAGTTTGCCTAAGGTTGGGGTTGTCACCCAGGCAACATGTAACAAAATTTGAAAAAAAAATTCTGTTCCTGATTTAAAAGTGTTATTTCCAGAAATTTCATTTTTGTGGCTGCCACAAACTATGTTTTATTGGTTGAGACCCTATGAGATATTCAGTGAAAAACTATAGCAAAATGTGCTGCAGGATGTCAAAGTTTTTGCAGTTTAATAAGCTTTTTCCCTGTTGATATGATAGAATTAGGAAATGACATTTACAACCCAGGAACAAAAACTGTGTTACATAGTGTTATGAATGACTACATACCAAGACTCTATAAGTATGATGTCTACTATAAATAATGTAACCCTGGGAAGTTTTATTTAGTCTCATGCTCAGCAATGGCCGGGCCCACCCTCGACCGGTTTCGGCCACTGGACGCAGATGCTGTTGATAAGATTGTGGCTGCAACCAGGCCTACCACCTGCTCCCTCGACCCGTGCCCCTCCTGGCTTGTTAGATCTTGCCTGGAGGGGTTACGTGGGCCTCTGTTGAATATCGTAAACAGCTCCCTTGAGCAAGGAGTCTTTCCAGAGTGCTTAAAAGAGGCGGTGGTAGATCCATTACTGAAGAAACCGTCATTAGACCCTGCAGTTCCCTCCAACTACCGACCAGTGTCGAATCTTTCGTACCTGGGGAAGGTAGTTGAGAGGGCAGTAATGGAGCAGTTGCAGTCCTTCTTAGATGATGCAACATGGCTAGACCTCTTCCAGTCCGGATTCCGTTCGGGGCATGGGACGGAGACGGTCCTGGTCTCCATCACAGACCAACTCCGCTGCCAGCTCGACCAAGGCGGGTCTGCGCTGCTCGTGTTATTGGACCTCACGGCAGCGTTTGACACGGTCGACCACAATCTTTTGACCCACCGCCTGGCCATGGCTGGAGTGAGTGGGACAGTCCTGAAATGGCTGACCTCCTTCCTCCACCAGTGGTCTCAGCGTGTGAGGAGGGGCGAGGTGGTCTCTGAGGGCTCCCCATTAGTTTGTGGAGTTCCGCAAGGGGCCATTCTCTCCCCTCTGTTATTTAACATCTACATGCAGCCGCTTGCACAGCTGGTGCGGAGTTATGGGCTGGAATGTCACCAGTACGCTGATGACACCCAGCTCATTCTGAGGATGGAGGGCAGGCCGGGATCCGTCCCCGATAATTTCCAACACTGCCTCGAAGCCGTTACTGGATGGCTGCGAGCCAGTAGGTTGAGCGTGAATCCGGCGAAGACGGAGATCTTGTGGCTGGGCCGCCCGGGTGATGTGGATGTCCAGCTTCCGAGCCTGGATGGTGCGGCGCTATGCCCATCGTCTTCCGTTAAGAGCCTGGGGGTCCACTTGGACTCCCAGCTGACCATGGAGGCCCAGGTCTCTGCGGTCAGCAAGAGTGCCTTTTTTCATCTGCGACAGGCAAGGAGGCTGGCCCCCTACCTCTCCCGGAACGACCTGGCCACGGTGATCCAAGCCACGGTCATCTCGAGGCTAGACTACTGCAACGCGCTCTACGTTGGCCTTCCTCTGTCGGTGACCCGGAGGCTCAAGCTAGTGCAGAACACTGCCGCCCGGCTCCTGTCTGGCACGCCAACAGGTAGCCACATAACACCTGTTTTGCAGGATCTGCACTGGCTGCCTATTGAGCACCGGATCACCTTCAAAGTGTTGGTTCTCACCTTTAAGGCCTTGCACGGCCTGGGGCCAGCGTATCTGAGGGACCGTCTCACCCCATATTGCCCTTTGAGATCACTATGGTCCGAGGACTCCAATCTTTTGGAGATACCCTCGGCCAGACTGACATCTACCCGCCAGAGGGCATTCTCTGTCATAGTGCCTACGCTGTGGAAGGCCCTCCCGGCCGGAACTCGAGCCGTGAAGGACTTGCTCCCGTTCAGGCAGGCCTGTAAAATCCATCTGTTTAAGCAGGCCTTTGGTGGGTAGGTCCTGCCCATGCCCCGCCTCCCATCCACTCGTCTTGGGACGACGGGCTGCTTATTGTTGAGCTGTGCTACTGTTCTATTGTTCTGCTTGCTGTATGTTGTTTTTAGCTGTTTTAACTGTTTTATTGCCTGTTTTTACTATGCCTTTCGGCTCCTGTAAGCCACCGCGAGCCTCAGGGAGTCGGCGGCATAGAAGCCCGAAAAATAAAATAAAATAAATAAATAATTCATTTTAAAATGGAAACATTTACAAAGACTTAAATTATATATAATTGCCTAAAACTAGAAAACACGACTTTGCCTTTTGTTTTCATATATGAAAAAACAAACAGAAATCACCTGAAGAAAAATAATTATTTTATGATCACATACTGGACATTGTCAGAAAAGGACTTTGGATCCTGTTTTTAGAAAGATTAGTAGTTTTTACAACTGTTGAGTGAAGAGCTCCCTTTGAGGTCCATTTCTCATTTGTTACTTAAATGCTTAGAACTCGGCAAGTATTTTGAAAAATTACAAAACCCATTAATCCAAGGCTTTAAACAACCTTTTAACATTTGTCTTACATCAGTTTATATTCTAGTTTTCCAACATCTTTTAAGATACTGTTAAAGCTTTTTGTAGTCAGGAATTTCAAATACAGGCAGTCCACAAGTTACTAATTCAGATATTTGTAACTCATGGACTGCCTATATACACAGAATTCTCTGAAAATAATTTATGAAAACAAAGAAACAAAATCCCAAACATGCAAATATCAGACATTTCTCGTTACAGCCAACCTCCAAATTTGCAGGTTTAACTTTTGTGAATTTTATTATCCAGATTGGATTAGGTCTTCCAGGGTAACTATATGGACATGTTCTGCTGGCAATTGATCATATTTGCTCGGGGATCTAGAAATCCCTAAAGAAATGTTCTTTGAGGAAAACATAATAGCGGCATTTTAAAAAAATCCATGGTTTCCCCCCACTTTCATGGGGCTTCTCCACCCCTAACTGCATTAGTAGAGAATCTATTGTAGTTGGTATCATGCTATATGTGCACTGTTACGTTACTGCTAGGATAGTGCTAGTGGCAAGTAAGCTTGCAACTTACTTGGAGTGGTAAGTGCCTTTCTTCTCCCAGATTTTGGCAAGTTGTCTTTGTAAGGTTTCTTTCCAGAAAGAGCGCTCACAGGAGTATTGCCTCATATAAAAAGATTGGAGATAAAGCTTTAAAATTGGTGGGAAACAATTTTCACTGGAAGCCAAAATGAGATCATTCACTACAAAAGATAAAAATGCTTCCTAAAGTAAAAGGCAGCAGGAAAAGAGGAAGACTAAGATACCGTTGGATTGATTCAATAAAAAAGGCATGACCCCGAGTTTGCAAGACCTGAGTAGGAATATGTAAGTCGGGAAACCATGCCCTATGAAGTGCAGTTTAGGGAACTGGAAATATTTAGGGGGTGGGTATTTTATTTATTATTTTGATTTGTATACCGTGCTTTCTAATTGGCTCAGGACGGTTTACAGCATACATTGTATGATAATCATGTTTAAATATTTGGAAAGGTATAATATTGAGGATGGAGTGAACTTGTCTGGTGCTGCCAGAGACATGGACCAATTGATTCCAACTACAGTAAAAGAAATTCCCTCTAAACATTAGGCCAGCACATTAAATAAGTTGTCTCCTTGCTAGGAAACTATCAGACTAAAATTAAACTAAGGTTCTATTTGTAAGAGAAAATTACTTTCAATTGCTTTTTGTCCAGTATAATTCTCTGCTGCCAAGTTTCCTGTCATTTTGCTATTGGCCAGATATTCATCTTGGTATAACTCCAGTGTTTTTCCAGATTCAGCATTTTGCAATGGTTCGTTTTCCTTCTGATCTTCCGGAATCTACAGTTCAAAATCAAGGGACAGATATATTTGAAGTCTAACATCTAGCACCAGCTGGTGGTGGCATCTCAATGGGACAGCAAGTCCAATCAGTCTAAACATAAAGATATTTAGAAATACAATACAAACAGCTAATCCAAAGTTCAGACTACATTCCAGAGCAAATTCAGCACTCAATTCTCATGGAAGTCACTAGTCACCACTGTTGGTAGGTATCTCACATTCCGCTTCCACCATCATCATTTTCTTCCTTCACATTGAACAACAAACAAAATAACTACTGAAAGCAGACATGTACAATTTGTTAGATGTTGACCAAACATATCAGTTTATCACATAGATATAAAGATGTGGGCAGGGACTTCTGAAAGACTCTCACAAGAGTCTTGAACAGATTTAGGGTGCATCAACACTGCAGAAGTTTGATATCACTTTAACTGCCATGGCTTGATGCTATGAAATCATGTAAGTTGTAATTTTACAAGGTCTTCAGCCTTCTCTGCCAGTGTGGGTACTTCACCAAGAGAGATCACATGACTTTTTTCCCTTCTGATGAATACCTGAGAAAAAATTGTTACTTATATTTCTTTCTGCATTTTAAAGTACACAATACACACAACTGCAGTTAATGCTGTCATCATATATTTAGTATATAATGTGCTATAACTGTATTTGGTATACATTGCTTTTGATGGAACATGAATAATATAAATCTTACATGCCAAAGAGTACCTCTTTCTTTGGGTGACATTCTGGTTTCAAGTCACAAACATTTATTTCTAGACTTTCCAGTACCTTATAACAATTTGATTTTCTACGCCTTTTGGTAACCATGGACAGGTTGGCAGGCATTTGACTGCTATCACTTTCCTCAACATCTGGAGCAGAAAAGGTCTCATTGCTGACCTATACAAAAGAAATTGGACATTTTTTTCTATTTCACTGTTATTAGTGAAGAAATGTAAAATGTAGTTAACCTACAATCAAAGAGCATTCTGAACTTCACCAATGATGGACCAAACTTGGCACATAGAACTCCCATGACCAACAGAAAATACTGGAAAGGTTTGGAGGGCATTGGCCTTGAGTTTTGGAGCTGTAGTTCACCTACAACCAGAGCATTGTAGACTCAAACAATGATGGATCTGGACCAAACTTGGCACAAATAACAATATACCTAATTGTGGACACTGGTGGAGTTTGAGGAAACTAGACTTGGCATTTGGGAGTTCTAGTTTCAAGGATTTATAGTTCACCTTCAATCAAAGAGCATTCTGAACCTTACCAACGACAGAATTGGGCCAAACTTACCACACAGAACCCCCATGACCAACAGAAAACTGTTTTTTATGGTCTTTGGTGACCCCTCTGACATCCCCTCACAAGCCCCCAAGCGTCCCAACCTCCAGGCTCAGAAACACTACTAGCAACTAATACTAGATTTCATCCTCCAAGAATGACTGCGACAATTAAGGGAAACAATTATTTCTTTGATCATTATAGCCAATAAGTAAATGAGACATTTCAGAGGCAAAATACCATTAACTTTTTAGAAAACGGAAATTCTTGGTACTTTCTTAGAAACAGACTCAATAACAGTGGATTTTTAAAAAATGCATACCATACTTCCATTTTCCTGTACTGCTTCATGAAAATGTTGCTTCAACGCATGTAGCAAATTCTCTGCCTGTTACAAAAATATAACAAATTTCACAGCTAGGTATGTGCAGTTATATTTCATGATTTTTCAGTACATGAAATACAAAAATGTACTATTAAGAAAGTTATACAAATTAAGAAAAATATTGTCATTAAAATAGCAAGTTCAGGACTTCCGGACGGGCAACGACGGCGATCGGTCGGGCGCTCTGAGGGCTCCCAGAGCGCCTTCCTCTTCAGTGGCCGGAGGGCGGATCTCGCCCCCCCCCCGCGGACACAGAGGTGTCCGGCGGGAGCGTGAGGCTGCTTGGCGGGCCCCGCTGGCTCCAGAGGCCCCCCCCTCCTCAAGAGAGGGAGGCCGCGCGAGCCCGGAGCACTGCCGCAGCGAAGAGCGGGCCAAGAAGAGGGAAGCGGGCGGCGTCCCGCTGCTTACGGTCAGCCCAGCCCGCCCCCCCTCCTTCCCCCCCTACCATTAAGCTGAGGGCAGGAGGGGAGAAGAGAGCAGAAGTCCAGCGGCGAGAGGGGAAAGAGTCAGCGGGAAGAGTCCGCATCGCGGGTGGTGCGCTCCTGCAGCCCCAGGGAGCCAGGCGGCTCCGGGAGCGCCCTACTACACCCCCCGCCAACGGAGACAGAGGCCCGCAACGAGAGGGCCTGATCCATGCAAGAAGAGCTGACGGGGGGGCAACAGAGGCCGGTAAGGCACCCTCAACTCCCCTCAGGGGACTCAAGATGGCGCCCAGAGGCTAAAGGAGTGGAAGACAGGGGAAGAAGACAGGAGAGTTTAGGCGGGAGCGCCATTTTGAAGAGGGAAAAGAGGGGGGAAGAATCACAAAGGGAGGGGGAGAGAAGCAAGAACTAGAAAGTACAGAAACAGAAAAGAAAAAGGCAGAAAAAGAACCAAGAGAGAGGGAACAGGGCAAAGACCAAGGCAAGGACTAGCCCGCCCCAGAGGATCACAACGTGTAAGGACTTCTACAGTAAGGGGGTAAAGAGTGAATAGACAAGACATACCATAAGCCCCCTCCCTCTCCTTCTCCTCCCCCTCCCCCTCGTGACGGCACAAGACCAACACCAAGAAACCCTCTCACGCAGTCAGAGGGCGCCCCCCGCAAGTCACGTAGACGACTCCCCCCGTTTGGACGCGCGCCGCAGCACAAGGGATTGGATCAGGGTGGCATCACACCCCAATACAACATGCCAGCACCAAACGACCTGACCACAGAAGCCATAGAACAGGAGGGAAGGCAAGGGAGGAGAACAGAGGATAGACAAATAACTTTAAAAGAAATCCTTAAAGAGCTACGGAAGCTGGGAGAAGCACAGGACAGGTGCCTCCAGACGATTGAGTCAATGATACCCCAAAACCAAGCCAAAGCGTCGCAGGAACAATCCCAAGAGGCAAGAATGGAACCGATCAAAGAAGAGCGTCCCATAAGGACAGAACTGGTGGCTGCATATGATGGTGGGAAGGGAGTGTTCCAGCTCAAGGGAAAACAGGCAGCAATACCAGAAGGTCTGGAGAAGGAAATGGAGGAGAGCACAACCTTGCGGGAAATACCAGAAGAGAGGGAGTTGTGTTCTGGAATTGTGGTGGAAGCCCCACTGGAGGCTGCGAGAAGGATAATTGGGAACACTAAGATCGCTACTCTACAAATAGAAGGAGAGAAAAAAGGCCAGGGGGTTGCTATACCAGCTAAGGGATTAATCCGGGTGGCAGTCACGGATAAAGACAATAGGTGGAGGGCACAGCTCAACAGAAAGAGAAGACAGCTGAGAATAAGACAACAAAGGGGAAAGAAAAACTTCAAGAAAAGCTGTGCTCACCCCCCAGGGAGGATCAAAACATACAGCCCTCCAAGATGTGATGCCCCAGAGATGGATGAGGAAGATTTGACATCCCCAAAGGAGTACGGCTAGGAAAGAGGCCAAGGAAAGGGACCGAAACAGACCCAGCGACACGGACAAGGAACGGACAATGGTCATGGCCACTCTCACCGAATACATGGAGGATGTAAAAAGAGAAGAGAAGGGAAGACAACAACAGATTGTGTATCAAGAGATTTACGAAGTCTCACTGCTGACGGGGAACCAAAGGAGAGGTCCAGAAACTAAGAAGTGACACTTTCAACCAATGAGAGAGACTGTACAAGACTAACAGGGAAAAACAAACAAGCAAACAAACAAACAAACAAGAAACAGGGATTGTGGAAGTTGAAAGACAACAAGTTACTCCTATAGTTATCTCTTTCCACTAATCTCACCCAGTACGTTTCTTCCCAGTCCCCGGTTCAAACCACCACCCTCATCTCTCCTGGTTGGGTTCCCCCTCCTCTCCCGCCCAAGGGCCCTCCCACCCACATCTCCCCCCTTTCCGCCCCGCTCCCTCTCACCCAGCCCACCCCCCCTTTCCCCTTTTGTTTCTTTTTTCCTATACCCGATATTGTTCCACCTTATCCAATGTTTACTGTGAAACCCCAATAAACATATTTAAAAAAAAATAAAAAAAAAATAGCAAGTTCAGCTTGAAATACTAACAAGAGTATGAGAAATCTATCTGCAGGCTGAACACAAACATTGGGCAGAAACGTAAGTTAAGACATCGTTTACTTCTGTGTGGCCTATGGCTGTCTGCTAATGCCTGAAACTGAATTCTATGTGAGTTTTCCATTACCGAGTTTACACAAAATGAAATGTACAATATAGTCCTTTGAGAATACCATTCTTTGCCATCCAGACTTAACATACTTTTTTCGAATATTACTCTTTGAGGTAAAATGTTCCCAAGAAAATGTGATCTGGGGAAGCAGATTTATGTGCCTCTTAAGACTAATTTTAGAAATAGAAAATAGAGATAGTTATGGTTTGGGGATAGTAAAATGCTCTCAAACCATGTCAGGCCTCTTCTAAACTACCATATAATCCAGATCATCAACATAGATGATCTGGATTGTATATGGCAGTGTAGAAGCAGCCTCAGTTTCTTCCTATTTAATGTGAGAAAGAGAAGGATGTCGGCTCATGCAGCTGTGGCTAATTAGATACACGTCAGGTGCTATATAACTGAAAACTGGATCTTTTAAAAATTATAATGAAGAGTTTTATATTTGATTATTTTTCCTTCCTTTATGCATGTAAATGATCGTCCCTCTGTATCCACGGATTCACAGATGGAAAACATTAAAAACACCCCAAAAAACAAACCTTGAGTTTGTCATTTTATACAAGGGACAACATTTTCCTCTTTAATAGGACTTGGGGATCCAAAATTTCAGTATCAGTGAAGACCCTGGATCCAAACCTCAGCAGATACAAAGGGCCTACTCCACATCACATTTTAGATTGCATAACTTTAAAAGGGCAGGTCCACTGCTCTTTGTTGGTTAACTTTTAAAGCAGCCTGTTCAGGGTATTTAAAACAATGAATATGAACAAAATCTGGCTACCAGTATTTAAAAACTCTAAAATCAGGGCAGTAAATAAAGAGCAACACTCAGAAAACTGGGGAATTCCAGGCATGAAACAATCAGGGCCAGCTAACGCCTCCTAACAAAGGATTCCCCCAGGAAGGAAGTAGCCAGGTTTTGAAGCCGAAAAGCCATTCTATGCTAATCAAAGTGGCCAATTGCAACATTCACACCTGCCTCAAAAAGAAAAGAGTTCTTTCTTCCAGCCTGGACATTCCAGATATATAAACCCCACTTGCCTATTTTCCAACAGATCTCACAACCTCTGAGGATGCCTGCTATAGATGTAGGCGAAACATCAGCAGAGAATGCTTCTGGAACATGGCCATACAGCCCGGAAAACTCACAGCAACCCAATTTAATGCTCATTTCAACCTGTGACTATATCATCATCATTAACAACTCTGAAAACAACTATTAAAACTAACCCAAACCAAACCTGCAGATCAAGCAGAAGAAAACAAAAATTGATGCCTCTTTGGACCCCACCAACAGTTTCGAAGGTTCATAATAGAAGATGGGCACCCTACAATTTTAGCGGAGAAGAGATGCTTCTCTGGAGACACACAAGTGGGCTCATTCAGAGTGGATCAGCAAGATCTTGTTTTACCTGACAGTTGGGTGATTGGGGGGGTTAATAGTGACAGTAACAAGAACAACAACCAAGCCATTGGGTTTCTTTGATTTGAATCCTACAAAGTAGAATGAATGCACTTTGCCACCACGGTTCAGTGCTATGGAATCACGGGAGTTGTAGCCTTGCAAGGTCCAGAGTGCTGGTGCCTCACCGAGCTACAAATTCCAGTTCAAGTGATATCAAACCACATGAATGCTAGTGTAAATGCACCTCAAGCTCCAATAAATCTCTAAAAACCGTGTTCAAGACTTTGCTTAGAGCAAGCATGGACAAACTTTGGCTCTCCAGATGTTTTGGACTTCAACTCCCACAATTTCTAGTCCAAAACATCTGGAGAGCCGAAGTTTGCCCATGCCTGGCTTAAGAGGAACAAACCCTTTGGCTTTTTCGGTCGCAGGTCACAAAGGGTACGTCTACACCAGGGGTGCTCATTAGGTAGATCGTGATCTACTGGTAGATCACGTACGGCGTCCTGGTAGATCGCAGGCAGGGCGGGAGGAAGGCTCCGTCCCGCCCCGCGCAGCCGGCTCCCACCGCTGCCGAAATGCTGCCGGCCCTGGGTTATCTGAGGTCCTTTCCACACAGTTGAGTAAAATCCCATGCTATCTGCTTTGGATCAGATTATATGGCAGTGTGGACTCAGAAAACCCAGTTCAAAGCAGATATTGTGTTATATGCTTCACATTTTTGTAGTGGATAGGTAGTCATTTTGACTTGGTTGTTTTATAAGTAGATCGCATGCTGAAAAAGTGTGAGCACCCCTGGTCTACACTGTAGAATTAGTGCAGTTTAACACCGCTTTAACTGCCATGGCTGAACTATATAGAATCATGGGGGCTGTAGTTTAAAAAGGCGTCTCAACAAACTACAAATCCCAGGATCCCATAGCACTGAGCCATTGTAGTTAAAAGTGGTATCAAACTGGATTAATTTTACAATGTAGATGCACTTAAAGAGTTTTGCTAGAATGTTCCACCAGCTAATAATTTCCACTACACAATGATTCAATCCCAAGCCTTCCTTCTCAAGGTGCCATTGGCTATAGTAATTTAAGGGAGTGCACTAGAAGTTTCTGCCACTCTGACTACTTTTCCCTGCGGTAATTCAGAGGGTTATCTTTGTGCCCTTCCCCGCCGCAGACAGCAATCTGTAAATATGTTTTCATTGGGATATGAATATAAACAAGTAAGTTAAGGCCTAAGTTCTCACCTTGAGATTGGCCCTCAGTCCCAGGGCCTTGGCCATGGACTGCAGCTCACTGTACTTGAGCGTCTCCAGCCACGCCTCCGAGGGAGAAACCTCCATGACTGGGTGCCTCCACACAGCTCGCCTCCAGCCACCAAAGGGAAGGCCCCGTGCCCAACTGCCGCACCTCGAAGCCGCTCACGCTCCTCCCTTTGAACCTTCACTGGCCACGTAGCATTGGTTGGACGCTTCCGGAAGAGGGCGGTGCCTGGAATCCGGTGACCAATAGGATGCCTTCGCGGGAGACAGCAAAATATTTTTTTAAAAGTGCTTTTCCCCCCAAGTTTCTCTTTTGCTTTGCATTTGTTACTTTACACAACAATACAAAATATACAAGATGTTATGTTGTTTTCGGATCGAGAACGGACACAGCTGAGCTCACAACCCTTCCAAGTAGGCGGAGACCAATCCTCTGGGGGTTGGGAACACAGGAATAAAATACAATCAAATGGTGGGAGTCCAAAACATATGGAGGGAAGGCCCAAGTTTGCCCGTGCCTGAGCTATAGCATCCAGCCAGATAGCTTGAAATCCCCTGGAAGAATGGAGTTCATCATCATAACCGGGAATGTGGCGCAGCTGGCTGGGAGTCTGCTGCATAACATCTCTACTGACCAGAATGTCATGACTTCGAGGCCTGCCCAGGTCGGGGTGAGCTCTCGACCAATTTGTGTAGTTCATTGTCGACCTTTGCAACCCGAAAGACAGCTGCATCTGTCAAGTAGGAAATTTAGTTACCACGTTGTGGGGAGGCTAAATTTAACTGATTTCTGAAATGTTAAATTGCCTCTATGTCTGTCTATTAGGCCTGTTAAATCATGCCTCTAAGTGTTTCTAAAGTACTTTCAAAGCCAACATTCTGGGGGTGAAAACTAGGTGGCGCTGGTACTTTGTTTCTATAGTGTTGCTAAAGTTCTGGTGGCGAAATGAACTTTACCAGAAATTTAGCAACACTGTAGAAGCAAAGCACCTGCGCCATCTTGTTTTCACCCCCAGAATTTTAGTTTTGTAAGTACTTTAGAAACATTTAGAAGCATGATTTAACAGGCCTACTGTCTATATATGTTGTATGTCAAGGGCATTGAATGTTTGCCTGTATATGTGCATTGTGATCTGCCCTGGGCCAAGAAACTAAAGAGAACATTGTTGTGCTGTAAACATGGTGCGCTACTTTGGTTCTCCAGATGTTATTGGGCTGCACCCCCCATCTGCTCTAGCCAGCATGGTCAGTAATGAGGGATTACTACCGGGAATGTGGTGCAGCTGGCTGGGTGTCAGCTGCATAAGATCTCTACTAAACAGAAGGTCATGAGTTCGAGGCCTGCCCGGGTCAGGGTGAGCTCTCGACCTATTGTGTAGCTCGTTGTCGACCTTTGCAACCTGAAAGACAGTTGCATTTGTCAAGTAGGAAATTTAGGTACCACTTGAGTGGGAGGCTTAATTTAACTGATTTACGAGTCCTGATGGGACTCAGGAAATACAAAAGGAGAAAAGGAATGCAACAGCTCCTCCTGGTGGCCAGAAAAGCTGGAATGTTAAATTGCCTCTGTGTCTGTCTTATATGTTTGTATGCATTGAATATTTGCCTGTATATGTGCATTGTGATCCTCCCTGAGTCCCCTGCGGGGTGAGAAGGGCGGAATATAAATGATGTAAAGAAATAAATAAATTCAAAAATGCAGCAAGAAGATCACTATAGAAAATGAAGAGTTGGGCCTGCCAGGAACAAAACTGAAATTACAAGATTAAAATCTGATGTTCTGAGAACTTGCAAGGAACTGGGAATTTTGCATCCTGGTTTTAATGTCACTCCATCCTGATTCAAGATAAAGCTAGACATCTATTTGTTTCCCCATTATGTTTCAGGAAAAAGTGGCAACAATGCTCATTTAATGTATAGGACCCAAAGTACTTTAAGTGATAGGTTTCAGTAACATATGAACCACCTGCATCAATGATGCAGCAGATATTTGGAAAAATTAGGCTACTTGGAAGATCCCTTCATGAATATAGATGAAATACTTCAAGGGGAACATTTTAAACATTTCCTTTTGCCTGTGAAGTAAGAAGGGCGGAATATAAATGACGTAAGTAAATAATAAATAAATGAATCGGTGAGGCAGGTTTAAGATTTAGACCAGGGCTGTCCAACTGCCGGCCCGGGGTCGTACACGGCCCCCAAGCCTGTTGGACACGGCCCCGCTATGCCCCGGCCGCCATTTTTTAATTTTTTTTAAAAAAATGGCGGCCGGGGGGGGGGTGAGGGGGAGGCGGGCCAGGGAGGAGGAAGAGAGCTAGCTCCTCCTCCCTGCACCGCCCCCTCCGTCCCTCTCTCCGCGCCACGGCTGCGAGATCGCAGCGACGGGCCGGAGGGAGGGAGGAGGAGGCGGGGCAGGGAGGAGGAAGAGAGCTAGCTCCCTCCTCCTTGCCTTGCCCCCTCCGTCTCTCTCCGCCCTGCCGCTGCGATCCGGTTCGCAGCGACGGGCGGGAGGGAGGGGAGGAAGAGGAGGCGGGGCAGGGAGAAGGAAAGGAGCCAGCTCCCTCCTCCTCCTGCCTTGCCCCTCCGTCCCTCTCTCCGCCCCGCGCTGCGATCCGGTTCGCAGCGGCGGGGGAGGGAGGGAGGGGAGGAATCCGCCCTTCCTCCTCCTCTTCCTCCTTCCCGGCGCCGCAGGTGTCCCGATCGCCGTGGTGCCGGGAAGGAGGGAGGAATCCTCCTCCCTCCTTCTCCTTCCCCAGAGCCGCGGAGATTGGGACACCGGCGGCGTCGGGAAGGGCGGAGGGGAGCGAGGGGCAGGCCTTCCAGGGAGGCCTGCGGGAGAGTTTTCGCCCAGCTCTCGCGTCCCTCTGACTAGAGGGACACGAGAGCCGGGCAAAAAACCCTCCCGCAAGCCTGGATGGTTCACGGGGGAAGTGAGAACCGGGCGCTCGCTTCCCCCGCGAGCCATCCAGGCCTGCGGGCCAGGGGCGGAGCCGCGAGCTTCGTCGCGGCCGCCCTCCCCCAAAGTGTCACAACAGCTGTTGTGATGCTTTGGGTGAGGGGCGGAGCTGCGGAAGGCTCCCCGTGGCTCCTCGTTCTCTCCCAAAGCGTCACAACAGCCTCGGAAGTGAGCGAAATCGCCCGCTTCCAGGGCTATTGTGACGCTTTGGGAGAGGGGGCGGAGCCACGTGGCTGGAGGCGTGGCCGGGGGCATGGCCACTCGGCCCCCAGGTGATCGGCCCCCAGAAAGTCCGGCCCTTGGGTCGGCAGAAGTTGGACAGCACTGATTTAGATCACAACCTTCTGGAATAGGAAGAATCACATCCACATTATGACAGCTTGGAAACTGTACAACCCCATGAGTTGGGAGATTATGGGAGTTGTAGTCCAAAAGTAATTTCTCCAGCCATTGCCTACAGGTGGATACAGTTCAAAAGAATGCCATAATAATAATAATCTATATCTATATACCTTCTATCTATATATCTATATCTATATACCTTTATAAAACGGAATGTTTGTGTGTATGCGGAGGGCGGAAGGGCGGATTGTGGCAGCCACTTTCACAGGCCAGGGCGGATATGTGGCAGCCACTTTCACAGGCCAGGGCGGATATGTGGCAGCCACTTTCACAGGCCACAGCGACCAGCGCGGGTGATGGACCTGCACCAAACTTGGTACACATAACCCCCTAACCCCTTTACGCCCTGGCGCGGTTGGGGACATGACCCACGGATTATGGGATTTGTAGTACTTTTCCAACACTTTGGTTCCCACAGACCACTGAGGCCACCAAAAAGGACCAATACAGACCACACTCAGCACACACAGCCCTCATGACCCACTCTACGTCCTGGTGCAGTTTGGAGGAGGGTGGACCATGGATGATGGGACTTGAAGTGCCTCTACTCACTTCCCAAGTCTGCTGCAACCCTGATCCAATCACTGATCGAGACCAAACTTGCCATACATAACCCCCATGACTGCCTTCACGTCCTGGTAAGGTTTGGGGGAGGACTGACAATGGATGATGGGATTTGTAGTACTTTTACACCCCTCTGTTCCCACAGACCACTGTGGCCCCCAACAAACACTGATAAAGACCACACTTGGCACACAGAGCCCCAGTGACCCAGTCCACATCCTACTGAAGTTTGGAGGGGGACAGAACATGGATGATGGGTCTTGCAGTACCTTCCCCCACTTTCCAAGACTGCTACAAACCTAATCCTATGATTGATCAACACCAAACTTGCCACACAGAGCCCTCATGACCCACTCTACATTCTGGTGCAGTTTGGAGGAGGGTGGACCATGGATGATGGGACTTGAAGTACCTCTACTCACTTCCCAAGTCTGCTGCGACCCTCATCCAATTACCGATTGAGACCAAACTTGGCACACATAACCCCCATCACTGCTTTCACGTCCTGGTGAGGTTCGGGGGAGGACTGACAATGGATGATTTGTAGTATTTGTAGTATTTTCACACCCCTCTGTTCCCACAGACCACTGTGGCCCCCAAAAAACACCGAGAAAGTCCACACTTGGCACACAGAGCCCCAGTGACCCACTCTACATCCTACTGAAGTTTGGAGGGGGACAGAACATGGATGATGGGACTTGCAGTACCATCCCTCACTTCCCAATCCTGCTACAAACCTAATCCAATGACTGATCAACACCAAATCTGGCACACAGAGCCCTCATGACCCACTCTACAGCCTGGTGCAGTTTACTGTGAGACGGACCACGGATGATGGGACTTGAAGTACCTTCACTCACTTCCAAAAAACAATGCATCCCTCATCCATTCACCAATACAGACCAAACTTAGCACACAGAGCCCCCATGACCCAATCTACATCCTACTACACTTTGGGGGAGGGTAAACCACAGATGATGGGACTTGCACTACCTCCAGTAATTTCATGATACCACTGCAACTCCCAATAATGATGGATCAAGACTGGCACACAGAGCCCCCATGACCCACTCTACATCCTGCTGCGCTTCTCAAATAACCCGGGCAGGGCCGGGTCCCCAAGCTAGTAATAATATAAAAAAAACCCTGAATCTGGCTTTCAAAAGAAAAAGAACCAAATCGCCAGCGTTTTCGAGACCAAATCAGTCACCGAGGCATTTCAAACACAAAGCTGCGCAACTTAAAATCAACACAATAAAGCCCTCCCTCCCAAAACCATCAGAAAGGACTAGGATCCAGCACACACACACACACGCCTGGTTTCACACAACACAAACGTACCAAACTGCCAAAGGAACAAGCGAATGTTGTGAGCAGCTCTTCTCTCCCCTCCAGCCGAGTCTGCAGGTCTCACAGGAGGTGGAAAGACGGGCCACTGCATCGAAGGGACGGAAGAGCGTGTCAGCCGTTGGCTCCGGGGTCTGCCTGGGCCATGGAAGAGTCCCAAAAAAAAAATCCGTTTGTTTTCAAACCGCCCGCCCTCCCGATTGGCTCAAACCGACAGGTAGGCAAGCAGCTGCAGCCAATGGGCGAGGAGAAAGCGGGCGCGCGCTCCCCACAGGCTTAACGAAGGCGGGGGGTTGGGTCAAACGGCAACGCGGGCGGGCGGGTTCCAGCCAATCAGCGTGGAAGAAGGCCGGCGCGTGACAGGCACGGGATGAGGTTTGAATATTTGGCGGAAAACAAGATGGCGGTGCGCCGGCAACTGCAGAAGCTCTTCCAGGAACCCCAAGTGGGCGGCGGCATCATGGTGGAGCGGGCCGGGCCTGGAGTGGCGAAGGGCCTCGGCCCGCAGCCAAGCAAGAGGCCGGAGGGTGTCTTGGAGCGGCTCCCCGTCGTGCGGGGCCTGAGGCCGGAGGACTGCGTGCTCTACCAATGCCGGAGCTGCCGCGCCGTGCTGGGGGACTCGCTTCACCTCTGCGCCCATGAGGAGAAGCTCCGCCTTCTCGCCTGCTTCAGTGAGTTCGCCTGGCTCCGAAGACCGGCGGTTGGGCGCATCCCCGCTACGCCTCTCGCCCTCCAGGGTTTGGGACTCCAACTCCCAGGAGCCATGGCCAGCCTGTCCGGAATTCTGGGAGCTGAAGTCCAAAACACCTGGAAGGCGAGAGTTTGGGACTCACTTGAGTAGAATGAATGAATCAAAACTGATGGGCTAAAACACCATGTGAAAAAATATATTTGGCCCTCTGTATCCTCACATTTATTATTTCTTTTTTTTACTAAATATTTTATTGAGTTTTCCAAAAATTTAAAAACATAAAAACATGACAAACTCACATAGTTTACATCAGTGTTTCCCAACCAGTGTGCCGGTTTTTGTAAAACGCTTCGCAAAAGACTGGATAAAATCAATAGCTGTGTTAATTCTTATGATTTTTTGTTCTGTAACAATCATGCTTTGTTGCTTTCCCTTAATGCTAAGATGTTGTACTGCTACAGCAAAACAGACAGGAAAAAAATAGCTAAAGGTGTCAGAAAGAAGAAGAGGAGGGATTGGCAGCTGAACTGGGATGAGATCTAGGCTATAGAGTCATGGTTTGTAAATGATTATTGGCCAAAATCATTTACAAAAAGAAAATGGAGGAATAAAGGAGAAATTGATGAACAGAAGAAATGTCAGAGAGAGGTGATGCATAAGAATAGAAATGGAATAGCAGAGGCAGCTTGCCAGCAGCAGCACAAGAAATAGCAAGTGATGGGCTAGGGAACGCGCATGGCAAATGAGGCTTCTCTCTTGGCAGGCACCAGGGAGAAGCTTAGTAGAAAATGTAACGATTTGGGTACACTTTGCACATAGAGCAGTAACATAGAACAATGGAAATGAAAATTAATACTGCGCCACAGTTATTAGCAAATAGGATTGAGATGCCAGAATGCTTTGTTTAATTGGGTAGAGTAAAATGGGTTCATGAATACTAGCCAGTAACAGTGCATGAAGAAGGGAGGGACTAAATGTTGACTCCATTGTTTGTATAAAACCTGTCCACTGGAACAGATCGGGGCTGTCCACTAGCGGCTACGTTTCCGCACAGGGGGGCAGACCCATCAGCTGATGTGATGCAAATAAAGCTGGTTTCCTGAATCGCAGTAGAAATTGTCGCGTCATCGTGTCCTTGTGCTCGCGAGAACCCGCAGCTTAAGACAAAAGGTATTGCCTTGGGAGTTCTGGAACTCCAGATACTGCTACACCGGGGCACACTAGTGTGCCGTGAGCGATCATCCGGTGTGCCGTGGGAAATTGGAACCTCCTGGGGGGGGGGGGGGAGTCTAGTGTGTTGAAGTATAAAAACCCTAAGTAACCTACCTCGATAAAGGCACAAAATTACAAACACCCTCCCCACCGGTTGTCTACTTGATCTCCCTTTCCCCAAGTAGAGACCTCCTCTTGCCGCCTCCCCCCCCCCCCCCGGCCTAATGCCGGATGGTTCAGTTCAGCACCGGCCCCTCCTCCCAGTTCACGCGAAACCGCTCTCGGCCTCCCTCCGGCTCCCTGCCCGCTGCCACTGCCTTCCTTCCTGCCTGCTTTGTCAGCCCCGAGATGACCACCCTGGCCACCCCACTGACCCCCGAGGTGCAGGTGGTGAGTGAGGCTCCTGCTCCCCACGACCCCAATTCAAGGCTGGCGGGGAGGGAGGGGGCAACCTAAGTGAGAGGGAGACTGCTGGTCTATTGAGGCCTCCCCCCTCCAGACCCTGTAACTCCCAAATGTCAAGGTTTATTTTCCCCAAACTCCATCTGTGTTCACATTTGGGCATATTGAGTATTCATGCCAAGTTTGGTCCTGATCCAACATTGTTTGAGTCCACAGTGCTCTCTGGATATAGGTGAACTACAACTCCAAAACTCAAGGTCAATGCCCACCAAACTCTTATAGCATTTTCTCTTGGTTATGGGAGTTCTGTGTGGGAAGTTTGTGTCTTTCTGCCATTCCTGCCAGGATATCTATGTTGTGTTCATCGAAACAGGCCCAGGTTTCACACTGAGTGTATAAATACATATATTAACTATATGTATTACTGTGTTAGAGTGTCATTTTGTGTCATTTTGGTTGGTGGTGTGCCCCAGGGTTTTGCAAATGTAAAAAGTGTGCCGCGGCTCAAAAACGGTTGGGAAACACTGGTTTACATACTTACAGAACTCGCATATATTTGTATTACCCTCCCCTTTTATTTCATGTATTTTTTCCCAATATTTCCTTACCACATGTGGAAAAAAATTTCTACTTCTTTCTTACACCTCCAGCTCTTATTACTATAATTTCTGCAATGTTTTGCTATCTTATCTGGTGTAAGATACCACCTATAAAATATTTTCAATCCACGTTCTTTTAAATCGTACGTATATATATAATTTAAATGTACATTCCAAATTTTTCCCCACATTTGTAATGGTATTTCATGCCCAAAATCCTGGGCCCACTTAATCATACAACTCTTAATTGACTCCTCCTCTGTTTGCCATTCCAGGATTTTTTAATATAGTGTGGATATTCTCCCCCCATTTATTATTTCTTACTGACTGTATATATACGCCTTTCTCACTCCTGGGGGGACTCAAGGCGGTTTACAACGTACTGATGGCAAAGTTTCAATGGCAACATACATACACAAAGAAATCATAATAAGTAATTACTATATATATGAACTTAAAATCAATTTACACCATTAAACATAAGACATACATAACATTTAAATATTCAGACAACGCATAAATCATCCTAGTATAAACATTAGGGGTGTGTGTGTGTGAGTGAGAGAGAGAGAGAGAGAGAGAGAATGAGAATGATGTATATCAAACAAAAATTTATCTCCAAAATATCTCGAGATAAATCTGCAAGTATTCAAAAATCCTTACACATTCTTATTTGAAAGCACTTCTAGTCCCAAGCATTTTGGATAGGAAATACTGAACGTGAACTGTATCTCTGTTCTGAGTTGCATCTGGGTATGAATTATTTTTAAATTATTATAATATTTATATTACATTTTTATTTCTTATACCCTTCTTTTCTCCCAGCACTGGGGCCACATTTAAGTTAAAACTGCATTACTGAACTGGATTATATGCATCTACACCAGGTTCTCTGTCCATGGATTCAAAGCCCAATTGAAGGCAACCATAAGGCTTGATACCACTTTAACTACTGTGGGTCCGTGCTCTAAAATTATGGGAGTTGTTGTTTACACAGTGTTTAGTATTCTCCATCCAAGAGTGCTGGTGCCTCACCAAACTACATCACTACAATTCCATAGCCATGGCAGTTACACTGGTGTCAAATGCGTATTCTCTGCAGTGTAGATCAGTGCTGTCAAACCCATCTTTATCTAGGGCAGTGGTTCTCAACCTTCCTAATGCCACGGCCCCTTTATACAGTTCCTCATGTTGTGGAGACCCCCAACCAGGGCCGTAGCCAGGATTTTGATTGGGGGCTGAGTTTGGTCTCGGGGCTGAGACTGGGTGGAAGAGGGTCTACCCTAGCAAACCTTTTGTATTGTTATCCCAATAACCCCATGAATGTGGGATATAATGAGCATGGTGATCAGATCATGATATGAATAAACATAACAGTTTAAATAATGTACCAGTAAGGCCTTTTCGCGGACCACCCTGAGAATTTCGGGGGGGGCTGAAGCCCCCTTAGCCCCCCCCCCTGGCTACATGCCTGCCCCCAACCATGATATTTTCATTGCTACTTTGTAACTAATTTTGCTACTGTTATGAATCGTAATGTAAATGTCTGATATGCAGGATGTATTGGCAGAAATACCCAATACGCCCAATTTGGCACAATTACCCGATACACCAAATTTTGAATACTTGTGGGATTGGGAGGGGGGATAGATTTGGGAGTTGTAGTTGCTGGGATTTATAGTTCACCTACAACTAAAGAGCATTCTAAAACCCACAAATAAAAGAATTGGGCCGAACTTCCCACACAGAACCCCTGATGGCCTTTGTTTTCTGATGGTCTTTGGCGACCCCTCTGACACCCCTTCGCGACCCTCCAGGGGTCCCGACCCCAGGTTGAGAAACACTGTTCTAGGGCCTCTCAGCCTTCTGGTTGCCTTCAACGTGCCCTAAGTCGTCGTCGTTGTCCCCCCCCCCCCCCACCGGGGGGGACGGGGTAGAAGTATAATAAATAAATAAATGGCTAGAGCCGTGTTCTCACAAGTTAAAAAGTAGCATTTGCCATTTATATTTGCATTTCCCCACTTGAAACCCGTGGAGTCTCAAGGAGGAGCTACCATATATTAAGGGTGTGTGAGACATCAAAAACTGGCAGTTTTGGTCACATTTCCTGCCCACTGCCCCCTCCAAACTCAGGAGGGGGGAAATGCCATTCCATGGTCTAGCAACCAGAAGTTCAGTTTATGTCCCAGGAAGATGAGGCCCATTGGTGACAATGGGGAACTTGCGGGACTCATGTATAGGGCTCTTGGGACAAAAATGGCCTCTCTTGGAGGACACATGATTTTTGGGTCATTCACTGATTTTTAGGAAATTTTTAAAGGTTCTAAATTAAAATTAAAATATATTCTCTCCATGGGGACACATGTTTTGTGTGAAACACACACACACACAAATGCCCTTTAAAAATGTTTGAAAAATGTTTTTCTCTTTCAGAAGTCACAAATGATATTGTTGTGGAAGATGATTTGATGGTTTGTGTTGAAGGAGATCTTACTGGATGGTAGGCATTTCTTGAAATTATTCCTTATCTTTTATGCATACTAAATTGAATGACTATTACTTGTAGAAGATGGCTAATGAAATAGTTGCCAGGCCTGCGTTTCGCATCTTTCTTCAAAATGCAATGAGTATATCTTGCTACTTCTTTTGGAATGAAAACCTTGCATGAGAAACAGGGTGGGGTTTTTTTAAACCAAAAATACAATGAAGAGAAACTTTGTATTGCTTTTATACGTCAAAATGTTTCTTTGTTCACCCTTCAGTTCTTGAAATATAATAGCTGTAGATCTTTCTGATAAACATGGAGAATTCAGCTGGATTCAGAAAAGGATTAGGTTAATCAAAATGTCAATTGACTTATCCATTGACTGATTGCTTTGATTGCAGCGAGTCCTATTTTCTAGGTAAATTTACTTGAACATACAAGCTAAACATCTTTGAAATATTTTGTATTGTTATTTAAAACTTGACTGTAAATTCATGGAGAATATTCAGCGATGTCTACTAATAATTTCATCACTAAATACATCTTCCAAGTTTCAATGTAGTAGCTGCTTGAGAGTTACAATAGAAAAGGCTATTGCCTTCCTGGAGGCTTCCGTCTGAGACCCGTATGAACCTACTGCTTCCATAAAGTGACTGCAGAAGCTCTGCTTGCAAGTCAATCATTGGGGACCATAGCATATTACCAGGGGGTGGGGGCTGTGTGGATGTAGTCCTGTTCTATCTGTTCTTCATTTCTCCTGTCTTTAGTTGCCATTGAGTTAAAATATTATTTTATGGTGTTTCAAATTGCTGATTCTGGGTATGGAGTTCTAAAACTGTTCTTTGGTGTCAGATTTGGTAGGTTTCAATGCAGTTTTCTTACATTAACATCTTTCATGTGTATTTCAATTTCCTATAGATAATATTGCTTTTATAGTTGTTTATGATGATAATATATCAGTATTTATATTAATTATTGCTTATATTGTAACTTGTTTGTGGAGCATATTTCCTGGCAAAGCATCATAGCAATACTTTACTAAATTAACAAAAAATATGATTGGATGCTGTGGAAAAAGGAAGTGTTCAAATTATGTGATTTTAAACATTTTATATGATAACAGCAAGTGTTAGAACTTAATGAAGCATATCTGTAATAAGGAAAGTATATTTATACTTTTTATAGTGTCAGAAGCAAATTGAGAATATACTACAAGTCGCTTCTGGTGTGAGAGAATTGGCCATCTGCAAGGACGTTGCCCAGGAGATGCCCAGATATGTTAACATTCTGTGGGAGTCTTCTCGCATGTCTTCAACATGGGAAGCTGATGTTTACTGAAGTTGTTGCACCCGTAGATTCTTTGAGCTGACTCCAGCCTCTGTCTTTTTCTTCCAGCACCTACAACTTGTTGCTCTGTCGATCCTGTGAAGCATGTGTAGGTCTCAAACTATATTGTTCAGAATCTCATGCTTATCTAAGAGGCTTCTTTTGCCTTTTTAAGGACAACATCATATGGTTAGTATCCTTCGCAAGCATACTAAATCTAGAATGTGGAAAGCTAGTTTTAAGAAGTATGGATTTCAGGGCATGCTGAAGCCATCTGTAATTAAGCAAAGTTTGGATGATGACCAGCCCAAGCTTACATATAAATATCTTTTCTTCTTTTTTAATAGTGAAATAATGTAAAAGGTTATGAGAAACTTCTTAGAAATTCATTATGGCTGATGGCATCCAGTATTTGTGAGCAGTTTTTGTTGTTATATCAAGTAAAATAGGCTAAAAATAGACATCCTTTCTGATAAGACAATATCTGTACACATGATGCCATCAAAAGCAGAACTATAATTTCATATGACTTGCCCTTATGTGGAAAGATTAGGACTTGGTGCAATGGGTCCAAATTACAGGAAAGAAGATTCTACCTGCCCTTTAGGAAGAAGTTCTTGCCCGTGAGAGCTGTTCAACAGTGGAACTCTCTGCCTTGGAGTGTAGTTGAGGCTCCTTCCTTGGAAGCTTTTAAACAGAGGCTGGATGGCCATATGTCAGGGGTACTTTGTGCTTTTCCTGCATGGTAAGGGGTTGGACTAGATGGCCCATATGGACTCTTCCACCTCTATGATTCTATGATTATTAATAGTCACAGTTTGGTCTGGATATGAAGATGTGAGGACTTTCTCTTGCTGCAGTAAATAGAAAAGAATGAGGATGTGAAATATTAAAAATGCTATGATTTCTGAAAAGAACATAGGCCTACACTACAAGAATTATCCTTCCTCTGTATCACATGCAGCCTCCTGCATGTTCAAAAATGTCTAGTGCAGGCATGGGCAAACTTTGGCCCTCCAGGTGTCTTGGACTTCAACTCCTACAATTCCTATCAGCTGATAGACTGTTAGGAATTGTGGGAGTTGAAGTCCAAGACACCTGGAGGGCCAAAGTTTGCCCATGCCTGGTAATTTAGTCCAGTGGGTCTTTTTTCAAGCTAATGTAGCAGTGTTTGGGAGCTTGTGAGAGCTGTAGAGGAGGGAAAATTCCCTCCTGCAATCATTTTTGATGGAATCTGATCATTGTCAGGAGGGATTAGATAACCCCAATATGAAATTGTTGTTTTATTATGAAAAATATATTTTCTTGTCTTAGTTACTCAGTAAAGACTAAAGCCACTGTTGAAGCTTCAAATATGACTTGTCCTCAAATCAGCTTAAAGGAACATGTACAAAAGGTAAATTTCTTCCACTTTTTGAGTTTTTAAAATAAATGCATATTAGAATGTATATTTTGCATTGGCACATAGAAATAGAACAGATTACAATAAAACTAAAACAATTCACAATATGCACAGGGCAGAACTTGGTAAGTACCCTGGAGGTTTCCAGAGGCTGGATAATAATCTGTTAGGAGTGTATTCTTGCATGGCAAGAGATTGTACTGGATTGCCCCCGTGACCTTTTGCAACTCTGATTATATGTTAAAGACCAGGGTTCTGAGAAATTTCTCATTCATAAGATCACCATAAGCAGATTTGCCAGAATCCTTGTTTCGCTGGACAGTCCCACCATGTATGAAGATAGAACCCTACCAAAGCAGATTCTCTAGTACTATTATTATTACTATTATTATTAGTTATTTGGCACCTTTAATTAATTAATCTTAAAAGTACCACAGTATTCCTTTCTCTTTTTTATTCCTTGAAGAAGTGGGCTGTGGGGTGAGAAAAGCTTGTGCTAAAATAAATTGGTTAGTTCTACAGGCGCCAGAAGACGAGCAGGGATCCATTTGTACCATGGGACTTTACTATTTATTAACTACTGCAGGTTCTTATGCATCCCGAAAAGTGGGAAAATGAGGGTGAGGAACTTGGTTTCGGTCTCAGAAACTATGGGGAGATTCAACAAATAGTAAGCAAGACACTAGTGTTCCCTTGCTACTTCGCAGTTCGTTTTTCGCAGACTCACTGTTTCGCAGGTTTTTGACTTCCAGTTTATTAATGGTTACTGTTGTCCAGAGCGGCATTCTAATCCCATCTCCTGGCAATGATGGAGTGTGGAAGGGAGTTTCACCCTCCCTCTCGGGAGAGAGGCAGCCAATCAAGAGAAAGAGGGTACAAATCACGGAATTAACCCCCTTCCGGAGGGCCTGCAAGACGACCCTTTTTAAGCAGGCCTTCAATCTAAGCGTCTCCTGACAACTCTAACTACGTACTTGTGTTTTATATAACAAAGTGTTTTATCTGTATTTTTACTGTTTTATGTTATCCGCCCCGAGCCTGCAGGGAGGATCGGTATATAAAAGTGAACAATAAATAAATAAATAAAGCAGTATGTAAATCGCAGCCTTAGCCCCTTCCTTACAGCTAGCATAAAAAAAAGGTGCACGGTGCCTTTAAATCTCTCCTCGCTTCTGTTTTGTGTATTTTCACTTTTTGCAGGTGGTCTTGGAGCGTAACACCCATGATAAGTGAGGGAACACTGTATATAGACATATCTGGTTTAAGACCTGTTTTTTTAAGGTCCAGAGTAGAAATCTGAAGAAAATGTAATACAAGTAACAGTATTTATAGCCAAAGATCTTCAAATCATAGACCTGTACTGACCTTAATCTGATTGAAATGAGAGTTGCAGCACCGTGACTCTTTCCTGTGGCACTAATTGGAAGAAGGGTGGCAGGGCTTTTTCCCCATGCCAGTTTTGCTCCATTTGTGGAAGAAGCAACTCAGCTTCAGGTAATGAAGTGCATCACTAATTCTTCCCATGCACTTGGAGACTTTTGACATTATGGAAATAGTTGTGGGAAAGTGTGTGCTGTAGCAAGTGCCATGTTGCTTGGGAAAGTGTTGGAAAAGGCAGAAGTATCTAAAGCAAGGGTGAGCGTTTTCAGATGCCTGGGTACTACACATGCCTTTCCTACTGAACCTCAAACAGCAGCATTTGTGCCCTCTGCACCTCTATAGTTCTTTTTTTTTGTTAGAACTCCCCATGTGTTATGTTTTGCACTTTTTATTTTTAAATTATATTAACATTATTCATGCTTCCATCCTTTGGAATCCCCTTCCGAAGGAGATTGGGCTGCCCCCTTCTCCATATTGTCATTTTATCAACAATGCAAAGACATTTTTATTCAAGTAGACTTTCATCTGGGAAGTTTTTTTATGGGATACACTGGACCCTTAGTATCTATTGGGGTTTGGTTACAGGACCAATTCTCACCCCACCCCAATGGATACCAGAATCTGTGCATATGGAGGACTGACTACTTTATTATTATTTGTTTATCTTTAAAATGTTTTTGCTGTTTTATGTGGTTTTAGAGTGAATATTTTAAACTGTTTTTGGGAGCTGAACTAGGTCCCAATCTGAGAGAAAGCCAGCAAACAAATACAATACCTAAATAAATATTTTTAAAGAAAAATAATAACATAACTTCCTTGTTTTTGTTAATATGGATATTTGTCAAGTAAAAAATCATTTTTAATGTTCCAGACAGCATGTTAAATATTTTACTAATTCCTAATAGAACCATTTTATTAGGAATTGTTTAACTCATATTTTGTGTTACTCATTTCACTTAATTGTCATTGTTTAAACTTCTTTTGAAGTTGAAAGAAAGACTTATAATAGTACACACACGTATAGAATTGCTGATGGAGAAACTGGAAGGATTAAACCAGCAGAAAATAAAGGCAGAGAATCAAGACTCTCACAGAAGAAGACGTAACCAGATACCTGGGTGTAAAAGGAAGAAGTCAAACAATTAATCTGTTGCATTTCTACAGTAATATGTTAGTTGTGACAAGCATTCGAAATTGGACCTGCAGTTGAATTTCACATAATTGTTTTTTTTTAATTTACTGAGCACTCAAGTGCCTTAATTGGTCGAATATGAACAACATGTGTGTGTATGGATGCCTTTAGCATACATGCACAGAAACATGGTTATCCTTCTGTTTTATGACTGCATTTATATAAATGACTGCATCTGTATAAATAAAACCTTAAATCTCCCAAAATACTTCACTGATTGTTTTAAAATTTCGATACAACATAGCATTCGAATAGGTGTGTTTTTATGTTTTCACATACCTATTATATCAGTGGTTCCCAAAGTGGGCGGTGGAACAATCCAAGGGGCCGCTGGGAGGCTCAGGAGAATTTGGGGGGCGGTGAGCCCCTGTAAGGGGGCGGTGGCGTGTGCCAGACAGGCTCCCCGCAGGGCCCGCCCCCTGCCTCCAAGGGAAGCGCGAGCGGCTCCGCCCCTCCTTGCTTGTTACAAATTGAACATAATTAAAGCATACTGATTTAGTGAAGAGGTTATGGCAGGGAGAGGAGGCGGAGTCGGGTCCCCTTGATTTGGGTCACCTGTTGAAGGGCCAGTCTAGTGGCGTAATTTGCTTGGCCCAAAAGCCTGCGGCCTCGTTTCCTGCCTTAGCGTCGATGGGATAGGGTTAAAAAGCCGAGGCCCAGGGGGCTGCAAGGCCTCACTATCTCTTTGAAGCGTCACCTCCGGCTCCTCTCCTTCAGCCCGGCATGGAGGGGCGCGAGAGGCGCCGCGAGAGGAAGAGGAAGGAGTGGCAGCAGCAATGGCATCGAGAAGGCCATGGAGGAGCCTCTGGACTGGACCTTCGTCGACATGGAGACGGTGATGTCGCTGTAGGACCTGCCCGCTGCCCTCATCACCAGCAACGTTCCGCTGGCTGTCTTCTTCCCTGACAGACCCTGCAGGGTGAGACCCCATAGGCTCGCCTGCCCCACATTGGCGTTTTGTGGGGAGCCATGCAGAGGTGCTTCTGACAAACTTGGGCCATTCCTCCAGGTATTTTGGACTTCAATTCCCACCATTCCGAACCGCCTCACCCCTTCCTTTTCCCCCTCAGCCGCTTAAGCTTAAGTTTTCCCATGCCTCCATTAAGCGGCTGAGAGGGGGAAAGGAAGGGGCCTGAGGCTGTTAGGAATGGTGGGAGTTGGAAGTCCAAAACACCTGGAGGAAGGGCCCAAGTTTGCCCATACCTGGGCTAGGGGCACATTTCAAAAAGGCAGAATGCCAGGTCTAGCTTGTTCAAAACTTCTGCATAACCTTGGTGGCCAGGAAGTAACCCCCTGCCCCCAGTATTATTTACTTATTTACGATATTTCTATGCTGCCTTTCTCAGCCCGAAGTAGGTGAACTACATCTCCCTTAAATCACTGTGAATTCCTTCAGTATTTTCTGTTGGTCATGGGAGTTTGTGTGCTAACTTTGGCTCAATTCCATTGTCGGTGGAGTACAAAATGCTCTTTGATTGTAGGTGAACTATAAATCCCAGCAGCTACAACTCCCAAATGACAAAATCAATCCCCCAACCCCACTAGTATTCAAATGTGAGTATATTAAGTATTTGTGCCAAATTTGGTCCAGATTCAGGGTTGTTTGGGTTCAGAGTGTTCTCCAAATGTAGGTGAACTACCTCTCCCATAAATCACTGCCAATTCCTCCCAACCTTCTATATTTTCTGTTGGTCATGGGGGTTCTATGTGCCAAATTTGGTCGAGATCTGTCATTCATGGGGTCTCGGCTGTTTGAAGTCTGACCTGAATTGGTCGAAGGTTCTGCAAATGCCATCATCCGTTGTCCATACTCCCCCAAACATATTTTTGTGATTAATCACTATGCTTTAATTATGTTCGATTTGTAACAATGAAAATACATCCTGCATATTAGTCATTTGCATTCGAATTCATAAGAGTAGCAAAATTATGAAGTAGCAATGAAAATATGGTTGGGGGCTACCACAACATGAGGAACCTTATTTAGGGGTCACGGCATTAGAAAGGTTGAGAACCACTGCATTAATACATACATCTTCCTGTTTAATTGCTATTAAAATTAAAAAATAATTTCTAGGGGGGCGCCGAGTAATTTTTTGTTCTGGAAAGGGGGCGGTAGGCCAAAAAAGGTTGGGAACCACTGTATTATATAGATGTCACACTTGTGACAGGCAATTTTTTTTTCAAAAACATCGCCATCTGTTGGATGTCAAAGCAACACATGCTATACTACATATATTTTACAACTGTCTTTCCAAATGCATTGCTACATAGATTTCGAATTACATATTGATTTAATTGCGTTGGAATTGAGATGTGTTGTTTACCATAGCATTAATTTCATGAGCATAGTTGTCCATCGCTTTGGCCGTGCTCACTCTGCCTTAAAGGGGGTGGGATTGCGCGGGAGCGGCATCAGGGCCACGCCTTCACCTTCCCCCCTCAACACTGCTTTGCCTCAGCCCAAAGTTGTGCCCAAGGGAGAGGGAGCGCACCTCGGCCACTCACACTCAGCCAGGCCTCTTTGGGCAGGTAACTCAGGCCTCGCTTCTTAGGCTGTGTTTATTTGGCTGCACGGGCATGCGCATCATGCCACCTCTGTTGGGTTTCCCTAACTTCAATCCCCCCCTCCTTTTTAAAGCCCTGTCAATCATTCTCTCATCTGAGGGGTGGCAGGCCTTCCTCCCTCCTTCCCTCTTCCAATGCTACCCCCGCCCCCAGGAATGCCGCTGTATGTTTATTTACTTCCTTTGGGCGCCCTGTGTCTTTCTTTATGCTCCTTCCACACAGCTGTATACATGGCAGTCTGGACTCAGATTACCCAGTTCAAAGCAGACATAGTGGATTATCTGCCTTGAATGTTCTGAGTTATATGGCTCTAAGGAAGGGCCCTAAGCCTACTCTGACATACTCTAGTACAAAGCAGACATTGTGGATTATCTGTCTTGATATTCTGGATTGAAGATGTCCTCATTCCACACATTCCTATGATCCAACGGATATGCCATTTCTATTTAAGATATTGCAATTCCCCATTCAATTGGTATTTGCAATCACCATGAACAAAAGCTCAAGGCCAATCTTTAGAATTGTTTCTCACATGGACAATTACATGTTATGTGTTATAGAGTCAGCAAACCAGACAATCTCTATATCTGCACAGACAATGGAACAACAACATATTTTATACCCACAAGTGTTCTGAAATTAAATATATTGGAAGACTGCTTTCTCTGTTTTTCCAAACTACACTCTATTAACAGAACAAAAATTATCCAGGTTGAAAGATTTTATTCACAGACTGATGGAATACAAGAGGTCTGACAAGGCACAACTGTTGATTATAGCTAGAGAGCCAAAGAATGAAGCTTATTTAAAAATAAGCACATCTAACACCTTGGTATTAACGATCGCTGTTCTTCTCTTTACAAAATTCCTATGTTACATTGTGGTCAGAATCCCAAAACATTCTGTTCAAGAGAGATCATTCACTTGTGTTTCCTAAGGAGTTACAATTTAATGATTGGACTGAAAATATATTTCATTCTGTAATTTAACAAAGTAGTGCAAATCAATTCTGAGAGATTATTAAACTGTGCAAAAGTTAAGTAAATAGGACAAAATATACTCAAAGCTTATATAAGCTTGGCTTATGAAAGTAGCAAGAGAACGAAGTATTTAAAGACTCAAGAGTTTTTAGCAACACTGAAAGTTGAAGTTAAACAACCAAAAAACCGTTGCCAAGATCTCAAAATTTATTTCAGCCAATGTGATGCTACTCGGTCTGGATTCAGGAATGCTTGAAGTAAAATAGAATTAATACATTTCCTTAAGATTACTGGTTGTACTTGAACTAGAAATTATCCTAATAATAGTATTCTATAAATGTGAGAGAACATTATACTCCTCCAGCTTGACTTTCACGAGTATGCTGGGAAACTAAAAATCCAATTGGTCTAGTGTATCATAATATGGAAAGAAAACTTCCATTACAGTTTTCCAACAAAAAGAATATGTTGCAAACACTCATTGAAAAATAGTTAATTAAAAGCACAAGCAAGAAACTGAGGACTTCACATTTCAAACATTTCAAAATAGATAGCAGGAAAGCATTTAATGTCTACTAGTTGAGAAACTATATATACAAAAACCAACATTAACAAGTCACATCCTTGGCAGATGTCCCATCTCCCTGTGGACAAATTCATATACATTTGACACACTTGGAAGCCTATAGCCATCCAAGCCTTAGTCCTGAAAACAAAATCGCTGACTTTGCATCATTACTTTTAGAGGTTTAGTAAAATGGACAGGCATCTATTTCAGGAAGAGAGGAGAAGGCAGTTATGCTGGCAGGACAATGATAATGGAGTATATAGGTACTACTGATCAGATTTTAGTTGTACTTTTTTGAAATATCTCTCAGCCAGCTCTACAGTAAAATTTGATGTCTTCTCTAATTTATAGTCCATAAGATGGTGGAAGAGTACAGTACACGGGAAGAAATAATTTATAATCAGAAAAAATGTGAAGAGAACCCTGACAAAAAGGCTGTTTCAATGCTTCATTCCAAGCTGCACTGCAGCCATGTTCCTTTGTTCTGATGCAGAAGGAATGTTTACGCTGATGGAACAAACTGGGGAGGGGTTTGGAGATGTACCTCACATGCACCAGAAGCAATGCTCAGGAAAAAAAGAGTAAAACAAACTATATTCCTTAAATATGAGGACAACACAAGGAATTCGCCTGGATTCATCAGTGAAGAAATCGAATGCTCATTTTTTGTTCTACATCCACCTTCTCCAAAACCTGTAAAAAAGCAGAGCTGTTAACACTTTTTTAACAAGTTTGAATTGTATTATACTTTTAAATCTTGGCTTTAGGGGGTAATATTTCATGTGGTAAAAGTTCTGTATCAGCTGTACTGTTAGTAAATTTTCCCTATTAAAGCATTAATACAAGAAATGATAACTTCATTTGCCAATGCCAGTATATTTAAGTCAATATGTAACCAACTTTTCTCCCATTATCGAATTCGAAGAGGCATATAAGGCTCTCAGACAGTACTCAGTCATGTACTGATAAGATTCAGATCACCATGACATGACCTGGGGCAATTTGTAGGGCCATTCAAAAACTGAGAAATGTAGATGAATATTCTCCACCTACAATATTCAAAATGTGAAGTTTCTTGCAATTACAAAACTGAGTGGCATTCTACTTTCCAATTATGTGTGATAGAGTAAAGCAATAAAAATATAAGAGGACACACGCAAATTACTTGTAAACCACCTATGCATCTGTGCCCAAATCCCACAAGGAAAGTCTGGCAGCGAACATATACTATGTTAGAAATGTTACTTGCTAACCTTAACAAACTCTGCAAAGGATATTGCACTGTCTCCATCTTGATCAGCCTCCTGAATTGTTCTGTCAGCAATACTTCCCAGCTGTTCATCAGAGATGTTTACACCAACCATCATTCTCAACACCTACAATTCAAGAAAAGTAAAGACTGGTGTCTAAATAAAAATAACTAGAGATGTCTATTAATCTCAATACTTCTGAAGTCATGTCAACTAAAACTATTTTTGATGTAAAACGTGGGAGGATCCGCTCAGACTATCACACTATTAACATCTCATATTTGAAGGAGAGGTTTTCTCATACTCATATCAGCAAGGCAGAATTCAATGTCTGGATCCATATGGCAAAATTAATTACTGTGATGACAATATTGTTTCCTTATCAATCTAGTAAGTAGGCTGCACAGACACAACACAAAAAACCACATAAGTATATCCCTATCCAGTATATTCCTGGTACTGGTCTTGTTCAGAGCTTCTTCCAGTCTTTAAGAGGAGTTTTGTGGTGTCCGAAATGCACAATGAAAACTTCTCCCTTTCCTGCCCTTCCTGCACCATTTTGTAGACTCTTATTCTTCCATCACTTTCAAGCTAAAGGGCTAGGAAGTACTTCACATTTACTGTATCCTCACCCGCCAAATCCCATATATGTTATAACCAAGGAGCTAAAAGCTAAAACAAAATAGTCATCAGACTAGAAACTTAGCCTACCTGAAGTAGCTCATCTCGAGAAATCTTGTCATCTTTATCCAGATCATAAAGTCGAAATGCAACTACAAGGGGTGGGGGGGATAAGGATTAGCCATTTTTTCCAATTGTTGTGAAATAAAGAAGACAGAAAAGCCTTTTTCCTTTCATGCTAATGATTTTAATTGTGAGAAGGTGATAGGGTGTAGAAAGGAAGAGGTTGATTCTCTTTGAGCTTCATTCATCAGTTACAGCTTGCTCAGACTCAATTTCTTATGCTCAACTTTTTAGGTAAGTTGAATTATGTTAACTGTCCACATGATCATGAAAGCCATCTTGCTGTGTTGCTTATGACAATTTCTCAAATTTGTAAATGTATCCACAACTCTAGAGAGAGTAGATACTCCTGCAATATGGGAGCTGGGTTTTTGTGCACAAGTATTTTGGAAAATAGTCCCAAGCCCAGGGGCACGACAAGGGAAAAGAGGTGGATTCATAGGGAACAAAAGATATTTAATACGTAAAACGATTTTTTAAATCCAAAAACCTGTGTTTCATTCAAAAAGTCACTGACTTATTGACTCGCCCTCCTAGTTAAGCTGGGAAAGCAAATCTTATAAACAGCAACGGGATATAGGAGGAATGCCATGGAAAACTTGGAAGTATATGGGAAGTCAGTGTAGTAATGTTAGGAATGGAATGTCCTGAGATTAAACATTGAGAAGGGTAAGCAACACTTTTATGGGGAGAGAGGTAATGGGATCAAGGTGAGCCCAAAACCTGAGATTTTGAAATCAGGTATAAACTACATTTAAAGAAAGGTGAACTTCTAACATGTAGGAGTAGTAGACAGAATTGAATACAAAGCAATGCAATATTTTTTAAATAAAATTAAAATCCTCTTACAGTGCAATTTGTTGCTCCGACTATTAAGTGGTTCCAGTCCATTCTGGTCTTTGTTTTTCTCATTATCTTCAATGGGCCGAAAATGAGCCAACGTCCTCATGAATCCACGGAAATTCACTTGGTCTTCTCTGCACACAGTATAAACATGCACATGAAGTATTCATTGGAATTACTGTTTTACTAAAATACTCAAATAACATGTCCAAACTAATTTAAATGAACACATTTCAGTTTTTGCTGCTATTTTTCTCTACTTTAATGAACACCAATCTTGTTTGCTTCTTCAGTTATTGAATAAAATTATGTTCATTCAACTTAACAATTTACCCACCCCTCAAAAGCAAACAATGATATCAGATGTAGATTCAATGGTGACATCATAGGATTTCAGTGCTCAATAGTTTTTGCAAAAATCATAAACATAATTTCAGTTTCTGACTAATATTTTATCTGAAGTCCTGAGAGATAGATTTTGTATCAAAAATGGCTCTTAAAAACACAAATCTTAAGATATAGCCCACAATAGTTTATCTGTATACCTTAATAAAACGGAATGTTTGTATGTGTGCGGAGGGCGGAAATGTGGCAGCTATTTGCATAAAGTCCTTTGATTGGCCAGCCTTGCCACTCCAAAATTCTATTAGCCAGCATCCCAGAATCCAGGCCTCTACATTCAAACAACAGGATTTCTTCCCACTGAGGGAAAAAAATGTGCCAGCTATTTGCATGAAGTCCTTTGATTGGCCAACCTCGCCACTCCAAAATTCTAAGGCACCAGACAGAGGGCATTGATTGCCACTGATTAGCCAGCATCCCAGAATCCAGGCCTCTACATTCAAACAATAGGATTTCTTCCCACTGAGGGGAAAAATGTGGCAGCTATTTGCATAAAGTCCTTTGATTGGCCAGCCTCGCCACTCCAAAATTCTAAGGCACCAGACAGAGGGCATTGATTGCCACTGATTAGCCAGCATCCCAGAATCCAGGCCTCTACATTCAAACAACAGGATTTCTTCCCACTGAGGGGAAAAATACACCATCAACATTCCCTCCCCACTTGGCTCTGTGAAAACAAAATGGATTCCTGTTTTCTCCTCCCCCTCAGCTTTTAGAAAACGGCTGCCTGCCATTTGGCCTTTTAAAGTTACCAATTACCAGCAGAGCAGGCCAGAACATTACAGGCCCCAAAAGAGAGTTTAGGACAGGATGGGCCACGAATGATGGGATTTGCAGTACCTTCACCCAATTAACTTCCCAGAAAACACTATATGCCCTACAAATCACAAACCAGGCCCAAAATTTACAGCACGGCTTCATTAACTTGATTTCCCTGACTAGGCCTCAGTTAATGGGACATTGTGTATGGCCTGAATTAACAGTAACCAACCTTGGCACACTGAGCCCCTATGACCCATGATTCATTCTACTGCAGTTTGGAGTAGGGAGGACCATGGATGATGGGACTTGAAGTACCATCACAGGTTATGAGATTTGTAGTACTTTCAAACTCTTCATTCCCCACAGACCAAGGCGGCCCTGAACCACAAGACCAAACTTGGCACACAGTACCCCCATGACCCACACTCCATCCTACTGCAGTTTAGAGGAGGATGGACCATGAAGATGGGATTTCAAGTACCTCCATTCACTTCCCAAGCCCGCTGCGACCCCCATCCAGTGCATAATCATGACCACACTTGGCACAAAAGCTCCCATGACCCAATGGACGTCCTGATGCAGTTCGGAGGGCGGACCACGGATAATGGGACTTGAAGTACCTCCACTCATTTCACCAGACCATTGCCAACCTCATCCAAACACTGATCAAGACCAAACTTTGCACACAGAGCCCCCATGACTCATTCTACATTCTGGTGCAGTATTGAGGAGGATGGACCATGAATGATGGGACTTGAAGTACCTCCACTCACTTCCCAAGACTGCTGCGACCCTCATTCAATGACTAATCAAGACCAACTTGGCACACAAAGCCCTCATGACCCACTCTACATCCTGGTGCTGTTTGGAGGGGATGGACCATGGATGACGGGACATGAAGTACCTTCACTCACCTTCTGAGACTACTGCGACCCTCATCCAATGAATGATCAACACCAAACGTGGCACTAAGAGCCCCCATGACCCACTCTACATCCTGGTGCTGTTGGGAGGGGATGGACCATGGCCAATGGGACTTGCAGTACCTTCACTAACTTCCTGAGACCACTGCAAGCCACATACACATCTAATAGGAACCAACCTTGGCACACAATGCCTTCCTCAAATAACCCGGGCACCGCCGGGTCCTCAGCTAGTAGAGAATAAAAACATATGAAGCTTACCCTTCTGGAAAGAATGCATTGATAATCCGGTCCCCCAGTGGATTGATGGCGAGTTCTGGAATTCGCTGGAAATCTTCACGGCTGTAATGCCAAAGAAAGCCACATCCATTTTCAGCCAAAATAAAACTTCTGGTCATTTTTAAAACTAACAAGACAGATTGCTAGTCAAGTGTTAGATACCACATAATAGTTGTGCATTATTTTTTACATGTATGAATGTTATATCAAGTTCATGGCATTACTCATTAGTAATCAATGAATATTCACTCACCACAAAAATAGACATTTATCTGATTTCTTGTAACTGCAGTGTTTTACAAAAATAATATTTAATCTAGAATTGACAATTTATTTATAATCTTAATTTTCTCTGCTTTTATTTATAAACAATAAATTACCATGACTCAGTTCTTAAAACTTTTAGACATAAACAGCTTATGCCAGAGTAGGAATACATGGGAGTTTATCAGAGCTCCCAGTTTTTAAAGAAATGGTTGAATGACCATTATGAATTCACAATGCTACATCATAGCAAATCTGTCATATCTTTCCCTTCTTCTCCCAAGACCCTGCCACAAGCTTCTCTTTCCGCTGTCTACCAAAATACAACAAAAAATGAAACAAAGCCCTGTAAATTAGCTTTATGCCTGATATTGCAGTGGAGAAAGTATATAACCCCATGGTTTTCTGGCCTTTGACATCTCTCAAATCTCCTTTTCTAGTTAAAACAAAAGTGAACTGCTGTTCTGGGAAGCCCACTGCTGCAGCAATTTGTTTTTAAAATAAAGCTCAAGACTTCTATATTAAGGGTGTGTGAAACAGCAGAATTCCTTTCTTTTCAGGCAAATATGGGAGATTTGTGAGGGGGGGGGTTCGGATTCATAATTCGGAACTTTGAGTTCTGCTTTTATTTTGGTAAGATTTGATCTATTGGTGTCAATGGGGACACTTGTGAAGGTCGTCAACTTGCTACACTTCTAGAACACATGTATAACTGCAACCCTGCCGTGTTTCAAATCATTTCACTAATCCACTGATTTTTGGGAATTTTAAAAATGTTTTTACCAATATTTTTTTAAAAAAACAACACAAAAGGGTTTTTTGGGATTTGAAGTCCAAACCAAGCGCACCACAGGGGGGGAGGGGGAGAATAGACAGAACCAGGCTTGTGATTGGCTGAGAAACATGATGCAGCAAGTGTGGCTATGCTTGCCGCTCAGCCCCATCCCCCCACCACAGAGTGATTGCTGCTTCTGCTTGTAAAACAAACAAATGGACAGAATACTAATGATGAAAAATAAGCCAGAATCAACTCTTTCCCAAATGTAGCTGAAAGATGCAGAAGCTCATGTTTTCTTCTGGCAAGGCTTCGGGGTGGGGTGCCCTTCCTGGTTCATATTCGGCAGTTCAGCTGGCAAATTGCCGAAATTAACCGAATTCCAAATTGATTCCCAGAATTCCACACGCCCCTATACTATTTATCATTAGAAGGAGAAAAAAACATTTTGAGAACCAGAAGGAAATTTTGTCACATTGTTGTTTTTTTCCATTTTGGAGGGGGAGGGGTTGGTGTTCATAAGGTCCTACAGAGTCCTGGAGCATAAAAGTAGCCCACTCCTGTCTTTTTTACTACATTTTGAGTCCAAGCTTAGCAAGGTTCTGCCCCTGTTTACCACAGCTCTGACTCACTTGGATGTCAGATTTTAAAATAGTCACATGCTAGCTAAACTGCTAAATTCCATTTCCGGTGTCTTGATTTTCCAAGGCTTCTCTCCCATAATAATAATAAAAAAAAAAAAAAAAAAAAAAATATTTACGGAATGAGTAAAATAGTATGGAACTAGAACAGAAGTCACCATGTTTCCACTCCCCTTTTCCCCATTTTTGTGTATGTCGATTTCATGTTATGTATTGTTTATAAAATGGAAAACTTTCAATAAAAATTTAATGATTTTTTAAAAAAACAACCCCTATTTCACGGTGGAATTTAAAGCATAATTTGAAGAAATCCAACTTCACAGTCTCTCTCTCTCTCTCCCTCCCTCTCTCTATATATACAACACACACCCCACCACCAGTCCCAATCACAGCACATCCTCACTGTCAGTGTTACGTCCAACCATATAAAACCATGAGGGGCTGGTATCCTCTCTGTTTTATCCTGGCACATACAAGGCACTGAAGTCAGTCGCTTTAAATTTAACTGCAGCATTGGTAGGGACACATTTCTCTAAGAATGTGCACTTCCCTCTATATTACAACTGTTGACCCATAAATTTCATAGTGTTTTCTTAGGCCAGGAATACTCAGAGGTGGTTTTCCAGTTCTTTCCACTTAAACAATATTTAGTGTTCCTTATTAATCTCCTATCCAAGTAGTAACCTGTGTTGATCCTGTTTCGTTTCCAAGATCATGCAGGATCACATACCACTGTTTTATTTTTTAAATATATTTCAATGTAGAGCCCCCCCTCCCCCCCCAATCTTACATTTTGGGGAAGAAAGCAGGTTATAAAGTCACTAAAAAACAACTGGAAGAACTTTATTTGTACTTGTTAGGTATGTCAATCATTAAAGGATTTTAATTGCTTATATATTCATTACTTGGCCAAGAGGGTTTGTGCAGTCACCCATGACACTACACTCATGAAATCTGGCAGTTGCTTGACAATTTATATTCCCCAAACCACTTGGTAAATGCTCCTCTAGTCATGAACATCCATTCATTTCCTGAAAACTTTCCATAGTATATTACTGTACACACCATATAAGTGGTATTGTTCCATTCCAAAAACCATAAATTAGAGAAGTTTTGTTGAAAGAAAAGGCTGAATTAAGAGCAACATACAATATGGAAACGGCACTAGACCAGTGCTGTTGTTGAAAGAAAAGGCGTGGCGCGAATTAAGAGCAACATACAATATGGAAAAAAATCAATTTTATTTTAAATTTAAAAATGGCGGCTGACTAGACCATTCTTATTTGAACAGCCCTAAATTCTTATTTCCTAAATACAACCGCCATGCATGATCAAGGTGTGGCAAAAATCTGCGAAATAGCTTGTCCACAACAGCTACCAAAGGAAGAAATTCTAGGAAACAGAAGAATGCAAACCTGTTGTTTATTTATTTACTATATTTCTATTTATTTACTATATTTCTACCCCGCTCTATCTCACCTAAGGGGACATATAAAAACAATTTTACTTCTCTGATAATGAAAAGAGAATGGTTTAAGACATAATTCCAGCCTGATGAGGTGCTGAGAATTAGAATCAAGATGTTAACTTTATAATTTTTATGGGATTTTAAGGCCATCTAGTGAAGGAAAATATTCATGGGAAATGAGAATAGGGTTAGAATTAGTATGGAAAGAAGACGTGATTTAACATCTTATACCTCCATGGCCTTCTCTGGCCATTCTTCAAACAAAAATGTGTCTGTTTATTTTACCAGCCTGTCTTTAGGCCTCATAGTCTTACTAAAAAGCAACAATTCACTTCAAAATAAAAATGTATCCAAGTGATTGAATAATTGATGAAAAGGTTGACCTAGTTTGTATCACAGAAACCTGGGTAGAGAAGCTGGAAGGAATTAATCCATCACATCTTTGCCTGCTTGGGTATCTTACTGCAGCATTAAAATAGGCAGAATAGTCAGAGGATGGGAGGAAAAGTTGCTTTTGTCTTTTGAAAAGAAATCACCTTCTTGAAGTCTCTGGTCTGGGAAATAGCAATTTGAAATGCCTATCTCTTTGGTTGAGCAAAAAGCTGGGAAGTCTGTTGGTTACATTTTCGCTGCCTGCCTTGATAAAATGCATATTGGCCTTAATGTGGAAGATGAAAAATATTTAATTTAGATGATCCAAAATACCATGATGGAAACACTTCACATGGGGCAGCTTCATGGCCACAATGATGGTATTTTACTATGTCATTGCTACAGGATGTGAATCATTTAGAGACTGAACGTGAAGGATATTACTTCTTGTTTTCAGGGATCTTTCTGATAGCATTCTTAGTAAAGGGGGTTGGGTCCATTGACCCAGATCTTTTTAAAAAATAGCATAGTATGGGCCCTCTCATTTAAAAATCTGGGTTTTAGTTTACCAGTTATCTTGTTTTATACTGTGTTTTTGCCTCAATAATAATAATAATAACAAAGCTTTATTTATACAGTGTTCCCTAACTACTTCACGGTTCACATTTAATGGACTCACTGTTTAGCGGATTTAAAAAAATATTAATTTAAAATAAATATCATGGTTTTTTAACTGTTTTGTGGGTTTTTGCTGCCACTGCTCTCCAAGGCGCTTTCCCTCCTTAGTCCTCCCTCCCTTCCTCCAGTCTTGAAGGGCCTTTCTTTCCTTCACTTTATTTTAAGTGTTTAAAGACTTAAAATAGTGTATACCTACTAAAATAATGTATAAATATTGAAATATCGCGGGAGGTCCTGGAACGTAATTTCCACGATAAATGGGGGAACACTGTATTCTACCCTTTCTCCCCAGGATGAATTCCAAGCAAATAAAAAGGCAAACGTTCAATGCCTCAGTACAGTATCATATAAAACAAAATAACTCAAAAGTAATCCCGCTTATAAAAACAAATTATAACACATTACTTACAAATTAAATCAATGCTATAATCAGCCTGTTACAATGCAGTTAAATGAATTATATCAATAAATTATCTTAAATAAACAACAACAAAGTAACCTGACCAAATTTACAATGAAGTGCCTGAAGTCTTCTGTAACTTTTTTGGATCATCTTTGCTTTTTAGGGGTACTGTTCTAAGCTGATATTTAAATTCAGGTCAACTATAGCTTTCCAGACAAGAAGGGATGCCAAGAAGTTATTACCTTTCATTCTGCTTTAAAAAAAACTTTGATTAAAAAATCAAAAAATATCTTATTTTACATAGCATGAATGACAAAAAATTGCATTTCTAAGAACAATTAGGAGCTCACTCTGCTGTTTATGAAAGCTTTTACTACTGATTTTTTTCTCACTCTCAAAAGTGGTACAAGACCTTGTTCATTCTATCCCTATATGTTAGGATTACACTGTTGAGGTTTACCTATAGACATTCACGTCTAAATTAATGTTCTGGGTAACCCTGAGATTAAAAATTAACTAAATGTAACTACACTTTCAAAATCCTTTGCTACCATTGTTACTCATGTCTAAACATTCCGTTTTGCTCATGAAGGAACATTATCCACTAAGATTGCTAACTGGAAACTCTGCACAAGTCATAAAAGTAAATGAACACCAAAAACAATTTGTGCTTTACTCTATTTACTCAGTTTTTACTTTAACAAACCCTATTTCATCTGGTTTAGACTGAAAGTTGCAGGAAACTGCTGCTTTTCTTTTGTTCACATGCCATAAGAAAACTATGTTTTCTTGAAGAATGCTTGCATATTTTTAGATTCATTAATTCTGAATAATTTTGAAAACCTAGTTTCTCTGTCAAATTCTTGTAGATATGCTATCTTAAGATTACTTTCACCTTGAAAGTTTTGGGTGGAAATAAAGACAAAACATTTAAAATAAATACACTCCATTCAATTCCAACATAACAGTTCAGCTGTCACTTTAACTAATCACTTACATTAACCATTTACATTTATTAAATTCTGAGAGAACCCTGAATCTATTTAAAATATAAATATAGCTCTATGCAAGATACATTCCTTGACTCCTCTCCCTGCTACAATGCCAAAGGCCCTTTTTTGAGACAAGATCAAAGGACTCTCTGGAAGTGCCTGGGGTTGCACTAGGAGAAGAATTCTGGAGAGACAGTATGTCTCAATGGTAAGACAATTCAAATGCTAATTAAAAATGCTTACCTAAGAGTGCCGTTCTCTCCTTTGTCCAAGCTGGTAAACCGACTATACAACCGAGTAATCTGACTATGAGAAACTAAAGAAAAGAAAGTCAATTGATCTTGAGAAGCAACAAAGACAATTAAGCCAATCCACAGAAAACAGTTAACCACCATCTTTATAACCATCTGATGCCCCGAGTTTTTTTTTAAAACAAGACTAGAGATAGCCGTTGTGTTTTGTTATTAGGAAAATGATTTACTTTAATAAAATTACATAATTCTTCAATTGCAATCCCATGTTTAAAAAATAAACTCTTGCAGCACCTCACCCTGGCGCATGTTGGAAAATGAAAAGAGGAATAAAACTAAAGTACTCCAATTCCCTACAAGTATATAAAACTGCCTAAAAGTATGTGTGTCTGGTGCTAGCACAGAGTCGCATATCAGTATATACTCGTACATTCATAAATGAGTATATAAACATCAGCATTGTGAACAATATAATAGGATAGCATTATTTGAAGAATGTTTCGTAGCTGTAGTGCCTGGAATTCACACAGTGAAGCTAACTTCTATTTTGAAAAGTTGCCATCATATTTTTCTACAATGATTCATTCTACTATAACTGCCAGAATATATTCTAAGTTGTAACTGTTTTTTGCCATTTCAGACTACATTCAGCCAATTTCTTAATTCTTCTATTCTCCTAACCTATTTCATAAACGTTTGGGGATTTATTCATTTACTGAATCGAAGACTATACAACATTAATCTGTTCCAAAATTGTTTTCTATTCGTTGCCAGCAGATTGATTATTTTTGTTTGATTTAAAAGCTTTCACAATTTAGAGTAAAAAAAACAAAACCTAGTTTGTGAAAACAAGATCAAATTACAAGAATTGCTACATATCACCTTGAATTTTCAGATTTTCTTTCAACAATTATTTTTTGTTGGTAGTAACCACCACTTGAACTATACACTGAGTCAATATTTTCTTATATTTGTTCTGAATCTCCACTAATTCAGCTTCTCAGGATGACTCGGAGGACTGTTGCAAAAGGGAGGAATACTTCTCTACTTTACTGCCATTAAGTTTTCCTTTAATTGCCCTTTTCTCTGAATTAAGCAAGTTCTAAAACTAAACTATTTTTTCATACAAATTTTGCTCCAACTCCTCTATGTTTTATCTAGTCCTACAATGTTCTTTTTACAGTTCACTTATCAAATGGTACACAGTATTCCATAGTGAGACAGGAATCTATCTTACTACCTCATGTGCCAACGGATCACCATGATTTTAGGCAAAATTCTTTTTTCATCATACATGGGAATGTCAAGGATTGAACCTTGGACATCCTGAAAACAAAGCATATGCTTTACTACTGCTTCCTCTGAATCTGTAGAGAGGAATTATACATTAGCTGATTTGATCCTTTTCCTAGTGATCCCTAATATGGAATTTGCATTTTTCACAACAGTCACGCACTTGGTCATTGTTCTCATTGAACTTTATCGTTTTTCTAATCAGTTATCCTTCCCCTTATTCCATGAGTTTGTTTTACTATGGAGTCTCTGGTGTGAATGTAGTTAAGAAGCTTTTTGAAAAACCAAATATACAAAGGCTGCTATCAGTAATCCTGCTATCTGCCTTGACATACTATCCCCATGGTAACCTCAGCAGTTGCTTACACACACAAAGTGATTCCAGGAAACCATTAAGTATATTTTTAGCTTCTTTCACTACAGTTAAGTAACTGGAAAAATTAAATGCAATCATACAAAACTCCTTTAGTTCAGAAAGTGCCACCTCCTTCACAAAGAACTGCATGTGTTACAGTATCAAGGTTATGCTCATGGACTTCCATAAGCATCTGTCTGGACTCTCTGGGAGCAGTGATCTCATCTAGTTCTTCCAACTGTGGTTATATAATTCCAGGAGGAAGCACCTGGCAACCAGGCATCTGTGGGAGAAAAAGGCGCCACACCTTTGGGCTGTATTTGGGAACATGATTTCTATTGTCACGTGGCCGGCAAAGGTGAGCAAGTGAAACAGGATATGCAGCTTTAAGAGAGTTGACAATAGTTGACAAAAGAGGATAGTCGGCTGGAGCCACTGCCTGCCAGATCCTGTAACAGGACAGTCTAAAGTCCAATGTATTGTCTGTCAAAAGCTTTCATGGCTGGAATCACTGGGTTGTTGTAGGTTTTTCGGGCTGTATGGCAATTTTCCAGACGCATTCTCTCCTGACGCTAGATGTGGGTGAAACGTAAAGAGACAATGCTTCTGGAACATGGCCTCACAGCCCAGACAACTCACAACAACCCAGTCTGAAGTCCTTTTCCCCTTAGTTATGAGATGCTTTGGGGTCGGGTTCTTCTAGGATAGCGATTCCCAAACGCTAGTCCAGTGGTCCTTAATCTGTGAGACTGCAAGGACGAAAATCTGGTCTGCAAACTTCCTTCCTCTTCATTTAATTTTGGCTCCTTTCGTGCTACCTGCCACTGCTTCCCTGTCGCTGACCATGGCATATTTTCTGTATCAGAAACTAGAGCTGACGTGGTCTATCCAATGCAATTTTCTGAATCAGCACCCCAACCTGAATCTAAAGTTGACCAAAACCTAATTTGTAACCCTTTTGGTACTAATGCTGGAGAATGGCCCCTGGTCAAAAACAGGTTGGGAACTACTGCTAGTACCTCCAGTGTTTTGGACTTCAACCCCCAGAAGCCTTGGCTGCCACGGCCAACGATCAGGGACTCAGGGATATTAAGTCCAAAACATCTGGAAGACCCCAGGTATATAAAATAGGTATAAAAATCACACATTTACTGAAAATTAACAAGGATTTGCAAGACCTGCTAAAGAGGCTAGTTTTCCTTTTTGTGGAGTCCAGCTGAAGCATCTGTTCTGCAGGATCCACTGTAAACACGACCCGTTGTTGCTGCTGACTGATTTGTGTAAATGGGTAACAATCGGAAACCTTTTACTGCTGCCAATTTTTCGCAACCCCTCATTGAGCTAAGAAGGGGATCCTTGGGGTTAGGACCCACGGTTTGAGAAACGATGCTATGTCTAGTGCAGGCATGTAGCCGTGGGGGGGGGGGGGGCTTGAGGGGCATTAGCCCCTCCCAAAATTCTCAGGGTAGTCTGCGAGAATGCCTTACTGGTACATTATTTAAACTGTTATATTTATTCATATCATGATCTGATCACCATGCTCAATATATCCCAAATGCATGGGGGTATTGGGATAACGATATGAAAGTTTTGCTAGGGTAGACCCTCTCCCACTCAGACTCAGCCCCCCCCAATCAAACTCAGCCCCTCCCGAATCAAAATTTTGGCTACGGCCCTGAGTGCAGGCATGGGCAAACTTCCAGGTGTTTTGGACTCCCAACTCCCACCATTCCTAACAGCCTCAGGCCCCTTCCTTTTCTCTCTCAGCCGCTTAAGCAGGAAAAGGATGGGGCTTGAGACTATTAGGAATGATGGGAGTTGGCATCCAAAAGGGGAAGGGGCCAAGTTTGCCCATGCCTGTTATACATATATTATGAGGCATTTTTGAGATGAGGCCTTAGAGCAGTGGTTCTCAACCTGTGGGTCCCCCAGGTGTTTTGGCCTACAACTCCCAGAAATCCCAGGCGGTTTAGCAGCTGTTAGGATTTCTGGGAGTTGAAGGCCAAAACAACTGGGGACCCACAGGTTGAGAACCACTGCCTTAGAGCCTTTCGACACTGACATATAACCCAAGTTGACCCAAGGCTGGTTTAGTGGCTCCCAAGCAGTGGTGCTCTGGGTGATTAGGGCTTCAACTGGCCAGATATCAGGAACTCTGGTCTAGGCCTGGGCAAGCTTGGGCCCTCCAGGTGTTTTGGACTTCAACTCCCACCATTCCTAACAGCCTCAGGCCCCTTCCTTTTCTCCCTCAGCCGCTTAAGCAGGAAAAGGACGGGGCCTGAGACTACCGTGTTTCCCCGAAAGTAAGACAGCGTCTTACTTTCTTTTCCCCCCGAAAAGTCCCCCTACGTCTTACTTTCGGGGTACGTCTTATATAAACTAAGACGTACCCCGTCGCCACGCCCACGCCGCCGCCGTCACGCTGCCGCCGCCGCAACCGGCCCCATCGGCCGCGGCACACCTCCGCGGCGCAGCTTTTCCTTGGACGAAAGAAGGGAGGGGAAGAGCCAGAGGCGTGGTGAAGCGGCGCCGCGACACTCTGACGCGGCACCACTTCGCCACGCCTCTGGCTTTCTTCCCCCTCCCTTCCTTGGACGCCGCGTCAGAGGCCTGGCAGAAAGGTGCGCCGCGGAGGTGCGCGCCGCGCCGATGGGCCGGCTGCGGCGGCGGCGAGGTACGGCTTACATTCGGGGTACGGCTTACATTAGCCGACCCCGCTGACACCCCCGATACGTCTTACAATCGGGGGTGTCTTACTTTCGGGGACACACGGTATTAGGAATGATGGGAGTTGGCATCCAAAAAGGGGAAGGGGCCAAGTTTGCCCATGCCCAGGCATGTAGCCAGGGGGGGCTAAGGGGGCTTCAGCCCCGAAATTCTCAGGGTGGTCCGCGAAAAGGCCTTACTGGTACATTATTTAAACTGTTATGTTTATTCATATCATGATCTGATCACCATGCTCATTATATCCCACATTAATGGGGTTATTGGGATAACAATACAAAAGGTTTGTTAGGGTAGACCCTCTTCCACCCAGTCTCAGCCCCGAATCAAAATCCTGGCTACGGGCCTGCCCATGCCTGTTCGATATATATAATGAGGTATTTTTGAGATGAGGCCTTAGAGCAGTGGTTCTCAACCTTCCTAATGCGGTGACCCCTTAATACAGTTCCTCATGTTGCGGTGACCCCCAACCATGAAATTATTTTCATTGCTACTTCATAACTAAATTTTGCCACTGTTATGAATAGTAATGTAAATATCTGATATGCCAGATGTATTTTCACTCACTGGACCAAATTTGGCAGAAATACCCAATGTGCCAACATTTGAATATTGGTGTGTGTGTGGGGGGGTTGATCATGTTCTTTGGGAGTTGTAGTTGATGGAATTTATAGTTTACCTACAATCAAAGAGCATTCTGAACTTCACCAATGATGGAATTGAACCAAATTTGGCACACAGAACTCCCATGACCAATAGAAAATGCTGGAAGGGTTTGGCGGGCATTGACCTTGAGTTTTGGAGTTGTAGTTCTCCTAAATCCTGAAAGCACTGTGAACTCAAACAATGATGGATTTAGACCAAACTTGGAAATATGCCCAAATATGAACACTGGTACAGTTTGGAAAAAGAGACTTGATATTTGGGAGTTGTAGTTGCTGGGATTTATAGTTCACCTACAATCAAAGAGCATTCTGAACCCCACCAATGATAAAATTGGGCCAAATTTCTCACACAGAACCCCCATGAACAACAGAAAATACTGTCTTTTCTGATGGTCTTTGGTGCCCCTATGACATCCCCTCGCGACCCCCACAGGGGTCCCGACCCCCAGGTTGAGAAACACTGCCTTGGAGCCCTTCCACACTGCCATATAACCCAAGTTGACCCATGGCTGGCCTAGTGGCTCCCAAGCAGTGGTTCTCTGGGTGATTGGGGCTTCAACTGGCCAGATATCAGGAACTCTGGTCTAGGCCTGGGCGAACTTGGGCCCTCCAGGTGTTTTGGACTTCTTAACAGCTTCAGGCCCCTTCCTTTTCCCGCTCAGCTGAAATCCAAAACAATCAAAACTGGGAAGCAAAGGCGGAAGGAAGTCCGCAACCCCAACCTCTTCTCAGACAAGGAGGCCCAGCGTCCCCTTCGGAGACTGCAAGCTCGGCCTCTGCCAATGACAGAAGCCCCAAGGCCGTGAGCCGTTGGCAACCAGGCCGCCCACCCGCTTCCCCTTCCTCTCCCGGCACTCACAGCCCGTCTCTTTCTTGATCTCTTCGATCTCCTCGTCCCTCAGCAGCGTGGACGCCCGGGAGCCCATGGCGGCCGCCTGCCTCGAGTCGCACAACCAGCCTCCGAAGGCAGAGCGCGCGCGCGTGTGCGTGCGTCTTCTCTCTCGGCCTAGCAGCCGGGGGTGGCGCGCGCGGACGGCGCGAGAGAGAGAGGGAACAAACGCGCGAGCCCGCAACCAACCAAACCAGCTGAGCGCGTGACGTCGTCGTCTCGCGGCCCGAAGAGAGAGCAGAGCCTTCCAACCGTCAGGGCGCGCGCCGCTGCCTTTTATAACGTCTCTCCCCCGCGCGTGGCTCCGCCTACCGACTTCGCGCCTGCGCAGAGCAACACCTTGGCGCCTGTTACTCTTGTCTTGGCGGACGGAGTTTCTCCTGTGCGAGGTGGATTGGTGGGACGCGCGCCCTCTGAGAAGTTGGGCCTCGTGTTGTACAGCTCTAGTTGTGTTTGACTTGTATGCAACGAAATTTTGCCCTTTTTTCTTGTTGGTCTCACTAGGGCATAGACTACAACAGGTACGGGCACACCTGGGGCCCTCCAGGTGTTTTGGACTTCAGCTCCCACCATTCCTAACAGCCTCAGGCCCCTTCCTTTTCTCCCTCAGCCGCTTAAGCGGCTGAGGGAGAAAAGGAAGGGCCTGAGGCTGTTAGGAATGGTGGGAGTTGGAGTCCAAAACACCTGGAGGGCCCAAGTTTGCCCAGGCCTAGACTACAGTCTTACTGGTTGTTTCTTAGGTGCTGTTTCTTAGGTGCCTTGTAAACATTGGGCCTAAGCTTAAATATCTTAAAAGGCACCCAGTCCTGCCTGGTCTAGGAGGCTAAGTAGGCTTAGGTTTGGTTAAACTCTTGGGTGGGAGGCCACCCATTAACCCCAGGTGTTGTAGGCCATATTTGACTGGAAGGAACTGGCAAAACTGGATATCCCTTGCCCAAGAAAACAGCGGGGTATCCATAGGCCAGTAGCCAACTTGAAGGCACAAACATCCATAAGTCTGGGCAGCTCGAAGGCACAAGCATACAAATTAGAATCAGACCTGGGCAATTGCCGGCCCTCCAGGTGTTTTGGACTTCCAACTCCCAGAAATCCTAGCCAGTTTACCAGCTCTTAGGATTTTTGGGATTTGAAGTCCAAAACACCTGGAAGGTCGGCAATTGCCCAGGTCTGAATTAGATGATTGTCGCAAATACAGATATATCTGTCTATTTAACAAGTTTCAGGGCGGTAGAAGATAAAGCAGACTGGCTGCTGGAGTAGGCTTGCCACTTTTTGATATAAGAAATAAAGGACATTTATGGGATTTTTCACAAAAATAAGGAACATTAAAAACTTGAAACTCAAACGTTAGGTATAAATAGTTTGAGTAAGGTAATGATTGAAACTGACAAAAGAAACTGACAGTACACTCTCTCAACAGTACATGGTATGTTTCTGCATGCTTTGTCATGCAGAAAAAACATTAGAACTACCTTATTTTTCTCCATCTGTATTTAGTACTTGACTTTGCTGACTTTAAAAGTGCACTGTCTAAACATTAAAATAAAATAAATTTTATAAGACAGTACATCTTCATTATTATGTCAATAGTTAATAGTATAGTATGGGATACACAGCATTGTATAGTATTGGGATGCACAGCTAGGCCTATTTTAAGAGTAACTCTCAAGCAACCAGAAACTATCTTTATCCAACATGATCTAACATTTTCCTTGGGTAACGGTTAATTGAGTCTACTGTACTTTGAAAAAGTCCTCTATCGCCTCTTCCTTCCAATGGGGATGCAGGGAGGCACACACTCGCAAGCGCACGACTTGTCAGCCTGCCCTGTGAGTTGGAATCCCCGGCAGGCATTGCTGTGGAAACCGCAACGCGCGCCTTGTTCTAGTCAACCCAGTCCTGTCCTGTTAGTCAATAATTAGGGACAGGGCCTGAAAAAACCGGACACAAATTTTAGGGCCAAAATAAGGGACGTCCCTTAGAATAAGGGACATATGGCAACCCTATGCTGGAATGTTGGGATGCTTTTTCCAAACGGGACTGATACTTGTAAAATAAATGAGATTCCTCTTTTGACAACCTTCCACCTTTTTCAAATGTGATTCGGAGTAAAAGGAAGGGCTGAGGTTTTGCAGCAAGAGCTGCTTGCTTTTGCTTTTTCCCTTGCCTTGGACTTGCTTAACTGATTTTTATTCTTCCACCTTTCCATCTTTGTATTAAAGAAAAAGGAATCCTTTTGATAATAAAAAAAGACACAAACATCCAATTTAAGATAAAATATATGTCTTTTCCCATTGAGCCTATAGGAATAATATAAGGGGAAGGAATTGGTATATCCGCCTTTGAGTATTCCTTGCCTGTGAAAACAACAGGAAAGTAATAAATCAATAGGCAACTTGAAGGTATTCCCACAGACGCAAACAACAAATGAAAAAGTAAAAAAGTTAGTAAAATCACTTCTGAGTATTCCTATCCTAAGAACCCTGTGAAATTGCTTGAGGTTGCATATATGCACATGCATGTTGGGATGGAAGTCAATGTGCACCATTGCTCTGGTTCCCAAGATGGTGTTAAAGCTTCTGGAATAGAAGGTGGTTGGTATTGACCTGAGAAAAATTGTCAGCTTTGACTATATAAGCCCTTTAATCTCCCTCTGTTAGCAGGCGGTGTGCTCTTTTAGAAACAAACAAGTTTTCAAAACAAATTGTAGCTATTTTAAATGACCTAAGCTCAGATATTGATCTGATGCAGTTTAAAGACTGGCAGTAAACTTTCTTTTTCTCTTCTGACCTAAGGGGCAAGTTTTCCAAATCAAAATTATTCAGAATTGAGGAATTGCCTACTTTTAATCATAGTCAGCTTAAGAAAGTATGCCTATTTTGCTTTTCCTGCCACATGTATGACTGGCTAGTTAAGTAGATTACTGCCCCATTGGTTTGCGTCTGTAGCAATTGTAAACACCCAGCTAGGGAGCAATTCCTAATTAACTTAATAAGGTTCATATGTAGGTAAACATGCTCAGGATAGTGACATAATTGTGATGAGTATACCAAAGCACAGTGCAGTGTCACATACAACTGGTAATTATTCTGATCGACTTGGATTCTTCTGAAAGTCTTTAATGGCTCTGTTCCACCTTCATTTCCACCTGGTCTTGATTTTTGGACATTAATAAAGTAGGTTTTTTTTGTAGTGAATCATCTAATTCTCTGATAACAACAAGGTTTCACCCAGTCCCAACCTAACATACTGTGCTAAAGTTCAATAATTCTTTCCGTTTAGGCAGTAGGGGAAAGGAGATTCCTAGGACAGAGCTGCTTGCAGTCCTCTAGCTGAAATGGAACAATTTCCCCCTGAAATCCATTTTTGAAGTGAAACTCTTTGTTGCTTACAATTTTACCTGTCTAGCTGAGCTCTACTTTTAAAAGATTGTAGTTTAAATAAAGAGCAGTGTGAGCAGCTGAAAGACCAGTTTCTGTAAGCCACCATAGAGCTCTTTTTCCTTTCCCTATTTATAGCAGACTGCACTTGCTAGCTTCAAAATGACAATTTTTTTTAAAAAAATTGTAATTAAAAAAATACAACTCACATCTCCCCAATAAAAATAATACAAACACAGACACTAGAATAAAATGCATAAAACAGTCTCCCAATTTTCTCTTCATATAGCTTTCCTTCTACCACTGTATCCATTCCCTTTAAAAGTAGCATTAAAATGACAATCTTGTTTGATTATTCCTCCATAAACATTTGTCTGATTCCAAAGTGAAATGAATATGAGGAGAAGGAAAGGAGAGAAGATTTACTGTGTTCAGTAGTTGCTTATACTGAAAGGTTGTGTGTCAGTATGCATACAATTGAACTTAATGGAATGGCAAACCTTTCAATTATGAGACATTCCTGATATTCACAACCTTCTTGCATGCATGCCTGGAGGTTGAAATGACTCGTAACACTAGTCTGTTTAAGGTTGTTCTGCAACGTACAGAAAGCCTTTAATTATGTAAGAACAACAATGCAGTGATAGTGACTGTTCCCATGAAAAGGGACTTGTTCAAAGATTTTGTTCATACTGTTTCCTTTTAAAATTACTGGAGTTCTAGAAGTGATTTAACACAAGACGTCTTTATTTAGTTTCTCATTTAGGTTGAGCACTAGATCCCTTGGAGGATAAAACCCACAATGGATCGAAGCAGTGACCAGGACTTTTTCCATGACATTCTTGGAAGAACTCTGAAACTCACACTGAAACACAGCACATTCCAGGGGGTTTTGCAACATTTGGATCCCGGCCAAAGTATCTTTCTAAATAAAGGTTCTGCACTTGTTTTGAATTACATCAGTTTCTTTTGAAAGTTATTGCTTAAATATTCGTGGGTATTCTTTGGTCATCTCAATTAGAATACAGCCTGCTACTCCGTTTTTTAGGCATTGGTTTGGGATTATGTTGTTAGTGTATGGTTGTGAAGTGGGCTCGTAATAAAGTATATGAGTAAATATCAGAAGCTGTTACACTCAAACCCCTTGCACTCTCAAGAGAACAAAATAATGGTCCTTTAAATCAAAGTCTAGGACTAAAGAACTTCTTAAGATCTTATCAGGCCTATGGTCTACCACTTGGGTATCCTTTTTTAAAAGACATTTTCGAGATAGCTTTGCAAAACAATGTGGGGAGTAAAAGATGGCATTAAAACAGATTATACTTGTAATAGTTATTTGAAAAGTTAAAGGTGAGAGTGGGACAGGGTATTTATCGTGTCAGGAGCGAACCAAACAGTTGTATTACATTAAACACAAACAAACAAAACACAAAGTTTGCAGACTTGATATTCTAATAAATGTCCTTTGACCAGTAGCTAGCCACTTGGAGTGCCTCTGGTGTCGCCATAAGAAGGTCCTCCATTGTGCATGTAGCAGAGCTCAGGCTGCATTGTAGTGGGTGGTATGTGGGTTGCTCTTATCCACACTCGCATATTGTGGATTCCACCTTGTAGCCCCATTTCTTAAGGTTGGCTCTGCATCTCGTGGTGCCAGAGCGCAGTCTGTTCAGCCCTTCCAAGTCACCCAGTTTTCTGTGTGCCCAGGAGGGAGTCTCTCATTTGGTATCAGCCATTGATTGAGGTTCTGGCTTTTAGACTGCCACTTTTGGACTCTTTCTTGCTGAAGTATTCTAGCGAGTGTCTCTGTAGATCTTAGAAAACTATTTTTTGATTTAAGTCGTTGGCGTGCTGGCTGATACCCAAATCACTGCCTTGGTTCTTTCACTACTGGTTGCTACTTCCCGGCGGATGTCAGGCGGTGCAATGTCAGCTAAACAGTGTAATTTTTCCAGTGGTATAGGGCACAGAGAAATCTCTCCATTGGTGCCCCCTTGTTGTGGGGGAAAGGCTTGTGTACCCTAATGAAGTTGTGAGCTATGCTGCCGGTGGCATAATAGCCACCAGTAGGGCCTCCCATGCCAGACAGGTCACAACCAAAGGGTCTGACAAAGAGAGTCAATGGGCAGGATGGGCTCTCTAGCCTTTTGGCAACCATCCTAAGAGAAGGAAAACTAATTTCAAACCCGGGCAGATGGTGCTCGTTTAACCCTGTAAGGTCAACCATCTAGAGAAGGAAACTCAAATCAAACCTACAACCTGAGGACCTCGCTGCCACCGTCCAAGCTTTCTAGGCCCCGGCAGACGAACCTTTGGTTTAAAGGGTGAGGTCAATTCTGTGCACGCTGCGCTCCACCAGAAAAATCCATTGCACAGGCTCGGACACATCCAACCTCCAAAAAAGCATCAATGCGCTTGTAGAAAGCGTGGGATGAGTCCTTCCTAAGTATCTTCATTCGCGAAGTAATGCCAGAGAGAGGGCACAGACATCCTATGATAATGCTGCATGTCTCATTAAGAGCCACATCCACTGTTTTAGCTTGGTGGGATGTGTTCCACACTTGGCATGCATACTCAGCAGCAGAGTAGCATAGCGCAAGAGCAGATGTTTTCACTGTATCTGGTTGTGATCCCTAGGTTGTGCCAGCTTTCATATGATATTGTTTCTAGCACCACTTTTTGCTTGATATTCAGGCAGTTCTTCTTGTAGGTCAGAGCACGGTCCAGGGTAATTCCCAGGTATTTGGGAGTGCTGCAATGCTCCAGCGGGATTCCTTCCCAGATAATCCTCAGAGCTCAGGATGCTTGTCTGTCTGTTCTTAAGATGAAAAGCACATGTCTGTGTTTTAGATGCGTTAGGAATCAACTGATTTTTCCTGTAATAGGCAGTAAAATCACCTAGAGCTTTGGAGAGCTTCTGTTCAACTATCTCAAAGCTCCCTGCTTGAGCGGTAATGGCACGATCATCAGTATAGATGAAACTCTCTGTCCCTTCTGGCAATGGCTGGTCATTTGTGTAAATGTTGAACATTGATGGAGCAAGCACACTCCCCTGAGACAAGTTGTTCATCTGTTTTCTCCATCTGCTTCTTTGGCCCGAGTACTCAACAAAAAAGCTCCTGTTTTGTAGTAGATTTCCTATGAGGTGGGTGAGGTGGTAATACTTTGTGATATTATACATTTTTCTCAGAAGGAGGCGGTAGTTTACAGTATCTTAAGCTGCTAACAGGTCTATGAAGACAGCTCATCTGATCTGCTTTCTATGTGCTGAGTCAAGTTCAGCACTTGTGATGTGCAGCTTTTGCCTTTCCTGAAGCCAGCTTGCTGTGGAATCAGAAATGGCTCTATTTTTCCATAATTCTATGCAAAATAAGTCTCTCCAGAACTTTGTAAAGATGGCACAAGGGGATTAGTCTATAGCTTTTTGGATCATTACGGCCTTTGCCTGGTTTCAAGATGGCTATGACTCTTGCTTTCTTCCAGATTTTGGGGATCTGACAGGATGCAGTGCAGTTGTTCATCAGCTCTAGCAGCCAGCACCTTGCTTTTGGACCAAAGTTGTTAATTTGTTTCATCCGTAGATCATCCAGGCCAGCTACTTTGCCATTTTTACATTTATTGAGAGCCATGTCCAATTCAGTAAATGTAAAAGGTTCATGAAGGTGGTTGTTCTCATTATCTGGTTGTCTGACTATTGGTTTCTTTCCTACTTTGGTGGCAAGGTTGGGTTTCCCATTCTTCAAGAGTTGGTTTGCTATCTGATCTGCCTATATGTTAGCTTAGGTATTAGTTTGTGTGGGATCATTACTCTGTCGTCTTAGCAGCCTCCATGCCTTCTGACTGCTCCTGCCCATGTTGACTTCTGTTATCCACTGTTCTTTCTTGGCTTCAGAGATGGAGGACAAAATGCTCTGCACTGCCTGAAGAGTTTGCTCACTAAATGGGTCTTCGTTGTGGAGCCTGTAATAGTTTTCCAACAAGGCAGCTGTTTCAGGATTAATGCCCTGAAGGTAGTGGGTTCTGCATCCTCTCAGTATAGAGGCCTGTGAGCAGGTTTTCACTATTTCAATAAAGTGATCGTATTCATCAGGGATTTGCGCAACCGATATGATCATGTCATCTGGAGAGAATTTAGTCCAATTTGCTTTTCTGAAGTTGAATTTTCGTTTAAATCGAACTTCCCGAGGCCTTACACTTGGGAACAGTTGGCATACTATTGGTCAGTGCTGTGTGTTTGGTATTGGTGGTTTAGTGTATTGCGGCACAATGCTGTCGTTCACAAATAAGAGGTCTGGGATATATCCTCGATGCCATCTCCTACTGTTGTAGGATGGTGGGAGCTTACTATCATGAATGAGTGATAGTTTGTGCAGTTCAGACCAGGAGAGGACAGCCTCTCCATTTGTATCCTCTTGAGCATAGCCCCATACATGGCTATGGCTGTTAAAGTCACCAGTTACTACGGCTCTTTGGTGCCTATCAAAGTTCTCAGGAGAGGAGAACAAAACTGTTCGTTTGGAGGCTTGTATACAAAGGTAATTGTGATGTTATTAAGCTCTACTGTTATAACCTCTATATTGTTTTCTTCAGTGTTGTGGGCACTGCTGACTTGGAGGCCTGGTATTACAAAGATAGCACTTCCATACTGCGCATGTGATCTTTCTGCTACTAAGATCATTCCTGGAACTTTTGGTCGTTTCTGTTGTTTAACCATGTGTGTTTCTTGGACACAGCACATCACATTTCTTATCTCGGCACAGTTTATAGGGCAGTTGTTCTTTGGCAGCTGAAATGCCTTCAATGTTGATTGAGATTATTGTCATGGTTGGTCCTGAAAAGGTCAGTTGTTTGTTTTGCTTGTTTGGCTTCATGCTGCAAGTTGCTTCTGGAGTGAGAGAATCAGCCATCTATGAAGACGTTGCCCAGGGGACACCCAGATGTCTTGCAATCCTGCAGGGAGGCTTCTCTCATGTCCGTTGGATAGGGTACATTATACTAATTGACAGCTTGCAATGTTCCAATATCGTCTGACATATTGGTCCATATGCTTGTTATCCATTCTCAGGAAGGCACAGAGGAGCAATTTATTTTACTAATGAGTTAATCCATGCATGGCAATCGAACAGGCTGGAATCCACATTCTTTTCAGTTACTACTGTTAAACTCTTTCCTTTGTCAATTTTTATTATCCTGCTTTGGCAGTGGATGGGTTTACGGCCTTTTCCTTTTATAAAGAGAGACTTATTACTATACAATATGTGTAAAGTAAAAGCTTAGCTATGGAAAAGAAAATAAAGTGGCAAGAGCCAGGAGAAAAAGAGGGTTCTGGAGAAAAAATTAAAGAAGGAAATTGTCCCTCTGGGGGACGAGATAAATTGTGAAAATATAACTATTCACAAAATCTCTGCCTAATGGGTCTCATAGTATGACAGAGAAGCTAATTCACAGAAAGCCCTCCCAAAATAAAGGAAAATAAACACCTGATTAATAAAAGGCAGATTATGCAAGGTGAGATAACTAAACTGCTGGGAAGGGAGGGAATTTAATGGTAGTAACGGAAAAGAATGTTGGCTCCTGTCTATCTAGTAGAGTCAATAGCTTCTCTTGCCATCCTAGGGTGAACATTCATGGTAGGTATAACTTCTCATTCTTAGGCAATGTAGACTTTAGTTCTTATAAATTATTATTTGTACACATAAGGTAAGTTCAAAGGAAGGAACAAACATTTCCATAGTATTTTAGTAGTTGTAATTATTACACAACTGCTTAAAATGCAGCCTTATCATAAGCAATATTGTACTTAGAAGTCCAAAAGACTCAGATATATCGCTACAGGAGATTGGAGGCTTAGTCCATACACTTCTGAATTCCAAGTTGCTCTGGGATTAAAAGTACATGAATTGCCTTGTGTTTCAGGTGTGTCTTCCTGGCAGGTAGAGTGGCAGCACAACATTCCTCTTTTCTGCCTGTAGCTGTGTATGCAATTATTTCCCATTATTATCAGTCTGCGATCCTGGATGAACAGGAGGGAATTTAGATAAGAGGAAGCCTTTTCTCTGCTTTTTATCAAAGCAGACAATCCTTAGCACTGGACATCCTGGAATGATTGTCATGTCAGTTATTCTGAAAGGACTATAGAGTTGTAAGAGATCCCGTGGGTCTTCTTGTCCAGCTCTTTGTGTGTTTGTGGAACAAAACAATAACAGAGAACTATTGCAAGATACTTAATTTGAAAGTCCAGTGATCAGTACTTAGGACCCTAGAGATTGAATATTATTGTTGTGTCTTACTAGGATTTTACTTGTATCTATAAAGGATAAAATACTTTACCTAAATTAGAGCATTCCTATACTGCATCGAATACCATTTTTTTCCTCTGTAAATACTATCAGCAGAATATTATTAGATACATCTACTCCACTCCACCAAAAAGTGCAGACATTTTAGTATTTTAGTAATTTAAAGGAGCCCATATTTTAGTGAAGTTTTAAGCCTGCAAGACTGGCTAATAATAGGCCTGGTTGATCCATGGTTCTAAATGCTTCAGAAATACTTACAAAACAAAAGTTCTGGTAGCGAACATTTCAGAACTCTGACAAAACTTTCAAAATTTGGTTATAAATGGCAATTCCTAATTGGTTTTGTCTTTAAAAATCACCAATAATGAAATAATAATGGAATGCATTCAACATACATCTTAAGTATTTGATCCTGTGTTCACATAATCAGAACAATTTCAAGTATTTTGCACACCAGTGTACTATGTAAACTCAACAGGACAAATAAGGAATTCCCAGCCTGAGGGCAACTAAGGATTTTTTTAATAATAAATCACATTTTATTTATGCAAAATGATAATATTCATATATTATCATTTTGCATAAATAAAATGTGATTATTATTAAAAATTCCTTAGTTGCCCTCATGCTGGGAATTCCTTACTTGTCCTGTTGACTTTACATAGTACACTGGTGTGCAAAATACTTGAAATTGTTCTGATTATGTGAACACAGGATCAAATACTTAAGATATATGTTGAATGCATTCCAATAGCATTGGCAAATAATTAATACAGCCATATTTTATTCATCAGGAGAATAAAAAAAATCATTTGTACTGCCCAAGTTTCTCAATAGCTGGCATGTATTGATAAAATTCCAAAACCATGATAGGGTAGAACTATTATAGCCAGTCATGTGTGCAAAGGTTCCTCCTGTTGTAGTTTCAGTACCAGTGCCAGCTTTACATTTTGTTACTTTTTAAAAATCAGACTTAGTTTGCTTGAAAAAGAAGAGGCTAAAGAACTTAGTCCTTGAGAGACCATAATCTTATTTGGAAAGTTGAATCTGGCTAGAGATTCAAAGTGCTTCATTTCTAGATCTAGATCTTGCTGTAATGCTAAACATTCATGGCAACTAATGGTAGAAACTACCTCCACCACCTCTGAATATCAAACAAGACTATTAAATGGTCAAGAAGTTTGGAAAGACAACAGGCGGAGCTTTTCCAAGCACCCCGAAGCTGGTGGTGACAATGTTATGCAACTCAAGAAGAGAGGAAAATAAATAACCAAATCTGTGTGATAAAACACTAACATGCTATATGTATTGGTGATTCACTTTGATGGTAATGTCCTATAACTCTTGCTTATTTTCATCAATGTGCTACTTTGATGAAAGAACAAAGATTTGCAGTTCCACAATTAGAAAAAATTTCTACATTGCTGCATCCATGCTGTATTGAGGGGTGCTTATATTATTGTAATGCCACGAAGGAGCAATCCACCAGGACTAGGTTTAACACCTACATGCCAACCAGATTGGCAAAATATTAAAAACCATTTCAGCAGGCGCATTGAAGTTAAACCCAATCATAGTGGATTGCTCCTCCTGCCCATCCCAGAATGAATCTTCATGGTAAGTCCTATTTCTCATTTTATATCTTAGATTCTAATCTAATTTTATATGCAAGTCGGTAACATTTCTGTTTCTGTATTTCAGTTACAAACTTGGAAAATGGCAGATATATATCTGGGGTCAAGATGTTTTTTGGCCATGAAATTATTAATGGTGAGATTCCCCTCCTTTTACTTGGACATTTTCTATTGGGTTTTATGCCACAGGGGGTTTCATTCCCTCTTACTATAGGTTTTCTTACTCTAATAATTGCAATGTCCTCATTAAAATGGCTAAATGGGGGGTGATTCAGAGATTCCACTCAGAATTTGCTGAAACAAAAAAAATTCAATCGGTTAGTTATGGAACACCCTCCCTAGAGAAATCAAGGCCCCCACTAGTCTTTTATCATTTAGAAAAGGAGTGAAAACTTTTATGTTTGAACAGGCCTCTGGGAGGAATTAAGATTGTAGATGGACCACAGGTCTCTCTAGATCCAAGATCTAGCTCTCATTTTTTATTGCTGATGATCAGATTGCTATAAGGAATTTATAGGGTTTTAATCTGTTTACATCTTTTTTACTTTGTATCTTTTTATTGTATTGTTAGCCACTTCGAGTCTCGCCTTGGTGCGGAAGAAAAATGGGGTAAAATCGACTCAAATAAATAAATTTTCCCAACTTTTAATTATTATATCTTTATATCTAAATACAAAAATTGATGAGCAGTTGCGGGAGGATATATTCAGAATGTTAGTCGGGTCGGAATTTGAGACCAGAGCCAATGAAGGGAGGAAAAAAGGTATAAGATTAGAAAGACGAGTAGAAGGGAAGAAAAGAAAAGGTAGTTGCAGATTGTAGGGACAGAAGGAGCAAAATAGGACAGCATAGGGGAGATGAGTGCCTGAAAAAAGGAAGAGAAAAGTGCCAGCTGTAGCAATGGCAAAAGTATGTAGTCCTCTTCACAGAGCTGGCTGTATTGGTGTTGTAATTGCATAGGCACACAATGACTACTGTACCAAACCAAATTATTGGACTCCCCCCCCCCCCCTTTGCCCTAGTTCCTTGTTTTTGTGCTTTCATGTTTTATGAAGATTTCTGGAAAAGTTTCATCACTTTTGTAACAATACAGTTATCTTAATAAGATATTTCAATTTCTGCTTTTTTGTATTGTCGAAGGCTTTCATGGCCGGAATCACTGGGTTGTTGTAGGTTTTTCAGGCTATATGGCCATGTTTCAGAAGCATTCTCTTCTGTCGTTTCGCCTGCATCTATGGCAAGCATCCTCAGAGGTTGTGAGGTCTGTTGGAAACTAGGAAAATTGAGTTTATATATCTGGAATGTCCAGAATGGCAGAAAGAACTCTTGTCTGTTGGTACCTTGATTAGCATTTGATGGCCTAGCAGTTTCAAGGTGTGGCTTCTTACTGCCTGGAAGAAACCTTTATTGAAAGGTGATTAGCTGTCCCTGATTGTTTCTTGTCTGGAGTTCCCCTGTTTTTGAGTGTTGTTCTTTATTTACTGTTATGATTTTAGAGTTCTTTTTAATACTGGTAGCCAGATTTTGTTCATTTTCATAATTCCTTCCTTTCTGTTGAAATTGTCCACATACTTGTAGATTTGTTTTGTTTTGTTTTGAAAGAAGGGCATTTTCCCACTCAGCCAAAAAAAACTTTTAATAGACCTGGAAGTTGATCTTCTGCCCAGATGTTTAAGATTTTCTTCCCCAGTCATTTCTATCCCTTCAATAGAGTTAGATACATCTGGTATTCTTCCAGAAGGACATCCTGTTTGTTATTCAGAATCTTGGTTTTGTGTGTGTGTATTTTGCACAAGTGTCTTTTTCCTTTTCTGGTCTCCTTACCAGCTGCATCTTTCTATTGCTTCCTGTGTTTCCCAGCCAAGCTCATGAAGTTGGGTCTAGTAGGATAGGTGAAGGGCTAGTACTTGCAGCTAGTCTGAAATAACACAGACACACAACACTGAACTCCCTGGGTGAAGAGCTCTTTCTTAGGCATTTCCTTCATTTCCACCATAACACTGAGCAGCTTTCTAAGAAATAACTACATTTAAGTGAAGAGCAAACTTTGCAGCAACATATCTCTATTGTCATGTCCCTCTTCTCCCTATTTTTTAAGGATGTGATTTAGAGTGTGGTGAAAGTGGTTGTGTGAAAGATAATATATGATGGGGAGAGTTTCTTGCAGCAAATTGCAGTCACATCCCTCCACAAAAATGCTTCTGTCTGCATTTTTTCTGTTGGTAGAAGATCAGTTACACTAAGAAAGTAATTGCAAGTTGCTCTATCCATTTAACATGTTAAAGAGAAAATTGGATATAGAGATTCTGTGCTCTTGAAGAAAATTCAACAGAATGTTTTAAATCTTTATCTAAAATTACACAATTTGATTTTTTTGTGCCATTTTCTCTTTTAGGATGTTTATTATCTTTTAAAGTAATTTGAAAGTAACATAATCTATCAAAATAGCTTTTTGATTTTCAAGTTACTTCTGCCTATTTAGTTGATTAAATAACTAAAATAAAGAATGATTTTAAATTTTACATTTCTTTTGATACATTTGATTTCTGTGTACTCTTTGTATAGTCTCTTGTAATGTGCCTGCTATTTTTAGTGATAATTATGCTTATATTTGTTCATATTTAGATTGGCTCATGCACATTTTTCCTGATTTTGTCCTCCTCACTTAGTCATGCATTTGTAACTACCCTTCTCCTACATCTTTCTCTCTTTCTTTCCTGAAGGAAAATTGCCTCAACTTGATGCACAAAAACTTGGGGTAGATGTGGCTTCTATTGATATCACTGGAACATTTTTCCCTTATCTGAGTTTGCCCTGGGGGATTTTGGGTGAGGCACAATGCAATTTAAGAAGAAAATTAACCCCTCCCTCCCACACTGTGAGCCCATGGGTTAACCTTTCTGCCTTCAGTTTAACTGTATTGAAAGTTGGATGGTAGGTAAGCTAGGGGAGGGGGGAAAGTCCAATGCCATAAGTAGAAATTCAGGGCTTTGTGGGCCCAGATTTAGTGACAACATCCCTCCGGATGCACTGTATCCTAGTGAAGGAAAGTACTTAAATTCTCATTCTTACACATGGGCATCTGAGTTTAAGGAATTATGATGGGCATAAACCGATCCGTTGCAAAGTACCAAAATGTTTACTGCTGAACCACATTTAAATGCTAGTGTCCCAGTGATGAGTAGTTCCTAGTATATTGACTTACCCATAAATAGTTCATAGTTCAATTTAATTTATCCCATGTACATTTTTGGGGGGTTTACAGGAAGTGGTTATTACATTTTTCTGTCTTTCATTTGTCCTATAAGATTAAAATCAATTTAGAGGATTGCAGGGAATAATTATGCTTTAGGTTTACATTGAATTGTATTATTGGGTAGCTGTGAATTTTCTGGGTTGTATGGTCATGTACCACAGTCATTGTCAACCGGTGTGACTCGGCACACCGGTGTGACTCGGCACACCGGTGTGCCGTGGGGGATCATCAGGTGTGCCGTTGGAAAGCCTCTTCCCCCCTCCTCTCTTCCCCCCCCTCCTCAGGGTGCCACGAGGCCAAGGGCACATATGCCGCGGCCGCCAGGATCATGCCCAGCGGCCAACCGAGGAGAAGGGAGGGAGGAGAGAAGGGAGGAGGCCAGGGAGGAGGCCACACCTCTTTCCCCGAGCATGCCTCCCCCGGCAGCAAGCACGCGTAGCTCCTTCCTCCTCCAATCAGGGCGCTCGTGATTGGAGGAGGAAGGCAGCGGCGTGTGCATGTCCCCCTTCCCTGCGCCAGGCCTGGAGGCGCGAAAAGTCTCCCCTGAGCTTCCTTGCCGCTTCTCCAGCTGGCGAGAGCAAGAGAAGCAAGGAGCAGGGCTGCAGCAAGGAGAAGGGAGTGGGGGAGGGGCGTGGCCAGAGGCAGCTCCAACTGCGGCTGCTGTACCAGCATGGACACGCTTTTCTCCCTCCTATCCATCCCCCTCTCTCTCTTTGCTTCATCCCTTTCTTCCTTCCCTCTTTCCTTCCTTCCCTACTTCCCATCTTTCTTCCCTTCCCTTCTTTCCCTCCCCCCTTCTCTTCTTCCTTCCTCTCCTTCCTCCCTCCCTTGCTTCCTAATCTCCTTTCTCCCTTCCTGCCTGCCTTGCCTTGCCTTCCTTCCGTTCTTCCTTCCCCCCCTCCCTCCCTCCCCCTTTCCTTCCTTCCATTCTTCCTCTTTCCTTCCATCCCTCCCTCCCTCCCTCCCTCCCCCTTCTTCCTTTCCCCCCCCCCTCCCTCTTTCCTTCCTTCCATCCATCCATCCCTCCCTTCTTCGTCTCCTCCTTACTTCCCTTTCCTTTCTGGCAGCAGCGCACGAACGGAGCAGGGCTGGCTTCCCTCCCTCCCTCCCTCTTCATCATTGCTGGTTTTTTATTTGCTGTTGCTTGTGGGGCTTCTGTGTGGTAAGTTTGCCCCAATTCTGTTGTTGGTGGGATTCAGAATGCTCTTTGATTGTAGGTGAACTATAAATCCCAGCAACTACAACTCCCAAACGTCAAGGTCTATTTCCCCCAAACTCCATCTGTGTTCACATTTGGGCATACTGAGTATTCATGCCAACTTTGATCCAGATCCATCATTGTTAGAATCCACAGTGCTGTCTGGATGTAGGTGAACTACAATTCCCAATTCTGCTTTGAACTGGATTATCTGAATCCACACTGCCAGATAATCCACTTCAATGTGGATTTCATGCAGCTGTGTGGACACAGGGCCTTTCCACACAGCCATATAACCCAGAATATCAAGGCAGGTCATCCACATCTGCTTTGAACTGGATTATCTCAATCCACACTGCCAGATAATCCACTTCAAAATCCCACGTTTTCCGCTTTAAAATTTCCCCCTCTAGAGCAGTGGTTCCCAACCTTTTTTTTTTTGGCCACACCTAAGCATCTCCAAAATACTGACCCCCACCTCCACCCCATGACACATAATTATTTTTCAAAAAGTAAAGTTGCATTGTTTTCAGATGATATTTTAATTGTAAGCGTTTTCTTTTGTTTTAATTGTCTTTGGGCTTGTCCCTTGTAAGCCACCCCAAGTCCTAATGGGGAGATGGTTGCGAGGTATAAAAATAAAGTTGTTGTTATTATTATTATTATTGTGAGTATTATTACAACATTATTTAAAAGAATAAATTCAGAGGCTTATTATACTCACATTTAGTTGAATTCAGTCTTAAAATATATTATATGGCTCACTGATATAAATTTCCAAATATTTTGCTTTTATGACTCTCTGAGTCAAAAAGGTTCCTGACACTTGGTATAGTGTTATTGCATTATCCGTTCAACCTTTCTTATTGTCCTCTGTTGTTTGTTGTGAACCTTCCTGGTAAAGAAATATGTAATTTCTTTATGCTTGTGGATAAATAGTATTTCTTGTTGTTTCCTTGTAAGTGTACTTGTGGAGATTGTCTGGTTTGCTTACTCTGGAACATGCAATGCTCCAATTCCATCATTGGTGGGATTCGGAATGCTCTTTGATTGTAGGTGAACCAGAAATCCCAGAAACTGCAACTACCAAAAGTCAAGGTCTTATTTCCCCCCAAACTCCATCTGTGTTCATATTTGGTCATATGGAATATTCATGCCAAGTTTGGTCCAAATCCATTATTATTTGAGTCCACAGTGCTCTCTAGATATAGGTGAACTACAAATCCCAAATTCAAAGTCAATGCCCACCAAAACCTTCTAGTGTTTTTGTTGGTCATGGGAGTCCTGTGTGCCAAGTTTGGTTTAGTTCCATCATTGGTGGAGGACAGAATGCTCTTTGCAGGTGAACTACAACTACAACTCCCAAATGACAAAATCAATTTTTTGACTGATGGTCCCTCCTTGGGTTAGTATTAGTATGTTTTGTGACCAAATTTGGCAGCAATTTGTCCAGTGGTTTTTGAGTCATGTTGTTCAGCAGTGGAACTCTCTGCTGCAGAATGTGTTTCCGTCTGGCTGCTCTCTTTCCAGCCGGCTTCCCTGAGGACCAGGTACGTTTTCCATGAGGAAAGGGTGACTGCAATAAAAACTAAACACAGAGTAAGTCTGTCAGCTGTTGAGCAAGACCTCTGTGTGTGTCTTTCTACCATTCCTGTCAAGATATCCATGTTGTGTTCATCGAAACAGGCCCAGGTTTCACACTGAGTGTATAAATACTGTGTTAGAGTGTCATTTTGTGTCATTTTGGTTGGTGGTGTGCCCCAGGATTTTTAAATGTGAAAAGTGTGCCTCGGCTCAAAAAAGGTTGAGAAACACTGATGTACCAGAAGCATTCTTTCCTGACGTTTTGCTTGCTTCTATGGCAGGTCTCCTTAAAGGTTGTGAGGTCTGTTGGAAACTAGGCAAGTGGCGTTTATATATCTATCAAATGTTCTAGGTGGGAGAAAGAACTCTTGTCTGCTTGAGGCAAATGTGAATGTTGGCCACCTTGATTAGAATTTATTAGCCTTTCAGCTTCAAGGTCTGGCTGCTTACTGCCTGGGGGAATCCTATGTTGGGATGTGTTAGCTGGCCCTGATTGTTTCATGACTGGAATTCCTCTGTTTTCTGAGTGGTGTTCTTTATTTACTGTCCTGATTTTAAAGTTTTTTAAATACTGGTAGCCAGATTTTGTTCATTTTCATGGTTTCCTCCTTTCTGTTGAATTTGTCCACATGCTTGTAGATTACGGCCCGGAAATCTCACAGCAACCCAGTGATTCCAGCCATGAAAGCCTTTGACATCAAATTGTATTATTATTGATATCATAATGATCTGAGTTTTCTTCCAGTACTGGGAGTCAAAGCGGCACACCATCTTAAAAACTATATTAGAAAACCCTACAAAATATAAATAGTAAAATAAAATTAAATATTATAATTTTTCAAATAATTATTAAAAGTTAAAAAAATGTTTAAAATAATTCCTTGTATCATGCACATTACCTACCCCTCCTGTGTTCCCTGAACGTTGTTTACTTTACTACCACTAACCTCAAAACCTTATACATATTTAATTTTGTCTTTCTTAACCTGTCTTCATTCTTAGATCCTAGTTAGGCAGCTTATTATTGTAAATATATCTCTGAAATCATCCTAGCTTCCTTTGTCAGTGGCATCGAAAGGATTTTAGGGAGTTGTTCAGGAGAACTAATCAATGTAGCCTCTTTTCTACTTTCATAAAGTGTGTGTATTTACTGTAAAACATGCAAAATCAATGCCCATTTCCTTCTCGCTCCGATTTTGCTACTTGCTTGATAGTCATTGTATTCTTCTTTGACATTGAAGGTTTTGGCACATCTTCCACTTTCTGTGGATCAAGTGTAGTTCCTAGTTGAAGGTTGTTTCTATAATAGGAGCTGCTGATTTATGTTTCAGTGGAGTTTCTTGATGACATAGAACAACATGCAGGAGAAGAAAAAACAACTACTAAGTGTAGGTATGTATGAAGATGATTTTTTTCAGACTCCTTTTTAAAATAAAATAGTTACTAATCATATGAATAACATAACTTGTGCAGAGAAGTCGCAGCTACCAAAATGCTTACATCAGACAAAGGAGAACCATTGAAGTCAAGCATTCAGCATCTTGAAGCTCATTTCCAAGGGATGCAAGAGCTCAGGCTGAATACCTCCAAATATAACTTTGCAGGTAACTAAAAGAAATTAGGCCTAATACTGAATCTGTGGGTCTTGTTATTGTATCTCACTCATGGGTTTCCATGTGTTGGGGGACTGAAAGACCTAATAACCCAAGCCGGCAGCACAGTGAATGTTAAAGATTGCTGGAAGTTGCATTCTGTCAATATCTGAAACACTGCATGTGACAACTAAGTAGCAGTGTGCTATGCTGCCAATTTTTTTTTAAAAAAAATTATAACTCGCTATTAAAAAGAGAGAGAGAGAGAAATGTGAATGAGGTGCTGGTGCAAAACTGAATATTTGTGAGCAGTGCTGCTATAAGTGTGAAAACAAGCATCACAAAAATTTTCCCTTCCAAAAAAAGCTTGTAAAATGGTTCAGCTCAAAATTACAATATCCTTGAATTTGAAACATTTTGCTTGGTAGCTATAGGCAACTAGGAATCACACATAAGCAACTCAAAAGGTTGTTGAAGCCAGGATGAAGGGCTCAGTCCCACTCCAGCACTTTCTGAAGCTGGAGTGGGCTTCGGAGATGAGAGCTTTTATCTTCTTTCCCTTTGGCAATACTTCAAATATATTGGACTGCAGCTCCCAACATCCTCAGTGCCCATGTAGGCTGACTATAATAGGACATATGGCCCAGCATGTGGGGGGGGGGGGGGTAGTTTCAGGAGGTTATACTGAGTACAGTCAAACAAGATGCTTTTTTACATTGCAGAAGATAAGAGGGAGAAAATTGAATATGTTGTTGTTGATCAATTCCAGAAGAAATTTGGCTATGCAGTGAGTACAATCCTGTTGTGTTCTGCTCAAGGCTTCTGTTCAGTCTTCTGTTGGTTTTTACACTGGGAAAAGCATATTTGTGTGTTGTGCTTTTCAGATCAGTATTGCCGTGCCAGCCACTTGTCTGCCAAATTTTTCCATTTGAACATGCTATAAGGAAGGGTGTGAAAATCTGTGTGTCACTGGTCTTGACCAGCATCATACAATTGGCTGCTATCCTTGAATGATGATGATGAATGCTAGCTATGAGATCATTTTTTTCTCAGAGCCAAGACAGTGCGGCTAAAGTATTTGGATTTTATATTAAAAGTCTGAAAGTAGTGAGTAGAATCCCATTAACTATGGCCCGGCCTTTTGATGGTGGAGGGATTGCCTGCCGCTGTGAGGCAAGAGGATATGCTAATGATAGTAGTACTGCGGGTAGGATCTTCTATTTCTGACAGGCTTTTACAGAAGAGCCAAACCAAAAATGCCAAACTGCTACTAAGCAGTTGCAATAGAGAGTTGATACTGGTGGAGATAATAATCTAATAATCTATTTAGGGAAATGCAGGGAAGGGTGTTCTGCTATGCTTTAGAAAGTGTTAGTCTGAAAATATTTGTATAAATAATATCCAAGAAATTGAAATTCTGGTTTATTCTTTATGAACCATCCTATCAAAGCCCTACTACTTTTTATCCATATTGCAATTACCACTATGTTTGTTTAAAAAGTCCATGTTGTATTCCTTGTTTTCCAAACACCCCCTTACGTATAAATTATCTCCCCCACTCCCCAACACTAGATGGTGCACATCAAAAAGCAAGCTGTATGCAGTATAGCAGCCGAGGGTATCAATTTGTGTCGTTATGGAGAACTGTCTTGGTTTCAAGTAAGGAAATACACTGAAATGTTTGCCTGAAACTTGTATTAATTTTTTATTCTGTGATTCTTAATCAGTAATCTCTCTCTGGGCAATAAGTGGAAAAGAGAAATATGCTCTGTCCTTGCTTTTCAACATCATCTCTTCTTTTTTTCTCCTTTTAGTTTGACTGTTCTATCCCTGGATTAACAAATAGAAGTGTTATGTTCCTGGGAACCTTCAAATTGTCATGATCTTTAGGTGGCAGGATGAAAGTTGATATCATTGGTTAGGTTATATAGTACATTTATTCTCACTATAAAATAATCCAGTGAACTATCATTGCCTACCCGTTCACAGGATGTAGATGAAATCAGGTTGTGTTCATCAGCCAGTGGACCAGAATCTATCCCTGGAGTACTCCTTGAACTCCACCATAGAGCTCTGTCCACCCCTAACATCTCTTCTGCAGGACAGGCCAATTCCACTACATAAGCAGGAGCTAAGACAGGGTACTGCTGTCATTGATAGATCAATTAATTTAGATAGACAATAGTAGCATATCTTTCGTAATTATATAAGAAAGTGCATTTTTGTTAGACTGAGAAGGACCCATTTGGAACCTTCTCAGAACAAAAAAATGGACTGCCTAATCTTTCGGCTAAAAATTCAGGAAAAATTAGTTGATTGAGACTTTTCACATTAGTTGATTGAGACTTTTCTGATTGTTTGTTTTGCATTCACAAGCAGCAATCTCTCCTTCATAAATGAGGCTGAGTGGCAAGTCCAGCCACACTTGCTACATCATGTTTCTCAGGCAATCATAGGCCTGGTTCTATCCATTCTCCTCCTGTCTTGTGGTGCACGCTGGTTTGGTCTTCAAATCCCAGAAACCCCTCTTGTGTGTCTGTTTATATATATTATTGGTAAAAACTTTTAAAATCCCAAAAATAAGTGGATTAGCAAAATGTTTTGAAAGCTGGCAGGCTTGCAATCGTAAATGTGCCCTACAAGTGTGGCAAGTTTCATTCTGATAGCCATATAAATGATGGAGAGACAAGACTTTAAAGTTCTCTCATTGGCGCCAATGAACCGAATTTTCCTGGAACGAAAATGGAACTCCAGATCTGGAATTATGGATATGAAATCACTCTCCCAAATTTCCAGGTTTTCCCAAAAAATGGAACGGGGGCAACCAAAACAGTACGGATGTCTACCATTTCATACACCCCAATGAATACAGATTGAGCAAATAGTGAGTTTCATAATCTGCTCTTAAACATTCTACTTGAAGTACATTTGACTGTGATGTCAAATGTACACAATACTGAAATTGCTGGAGAGTAATTACTGAAATTCATTTTATAAAAACATTTTCATGCTAATACTTCAATAATGGTGCTTTTTATAATTTTGGTCTCTATTCTGCACATAGGTAGCAACGAGAAGCCAGGTTTTTTTATTTGACATTTTCCTTCTGGGACCTCGAGTGTTCAAGAATGGACTTCAAATTATATTGGAAGATCATCATATTTTGAAAGCAAGTATTTGTAAAACATGTGACATTTGAGAACTCATGTTGAACAATGTAAAAATAGAAACAATGATTATTTTTATTGACATCTATAGTCCATTCTGGATCAATTAACTGCTACGCTGCCTCTTCCTCACATACTTTAGGTTATTCATGACTGCAGGTGGCTTTCAGATTGTCTTTCTCACCAGTATGGCATTGAACTCACTAATGTCTTTGATACACAGGTAAGTTGTAAGCTGGTTTTGTCTATAATTTTAAAAGATAGTCTAAGACAATTCAGAAGGAAGCACTTTATTAAAATGTATCGCATTCTATATCTAAAGATCTCAAGGCGGCAGAGAATAAAATCAGTTTGAGCCAATCTAAAAAAATTAAAAGTTAAGATAATTTGTACTGCCTAAAACATATTAAACAGGTTAATTAAAAGAAGACAATTTAAATCCAGTTAAGCATGTCCCACCTGATGGGACAAAGAGAAGAGTCCCTCTAGAAAACTCTTTCAAGGTCTAAAGCCATTTAGGACTTCGACTGCCATGAAGAATGAATTCAGTTCAGAAATGTGCAAACAGTGAAAGTGTTTGGGACAAGTTTAGTACAATCTCCATATCTGTGGGGGATACATTCCAAGACTCCCCATGGATAGCAGGAGTGGTGAATAACAGTGAGCTCTATAGTTAGGCTATACTTTGGCTGGAAGTATATCCTAAAATCACACAGGAGAACCTAGACAAGCCCATAAACACTTCTAAGGGGAAGGTGGCTAAGTTATCTCTCTAGGAAAAACTATATCTGGCAGGCCTTTCTCTTCAAAGATGCTTGCTAATACTATATGCATGTAATTAAATCAGAAAATTCAATTTCTAGTATAAATTCAGATTCTTCTGAAAACTCTTTCCATTTTAAAAAATGTAATTGTTTGGGGAAATAGATGCAAGATCCTGAAGATTTTGCCTGTGCTGCATATATTTGCTACTTATTTATTTACTTCATTTATATTCTGCTTTTCTCCCCGGGGGACTCAAAGCAGCATGCAAATGACTGAAATTTTTAATGAATCATGGAATATAGTTTGTCACAAAGCTACATTTTTAGTGACATTCTTTTGCTTATATGCCTGCAATAAGCAAACTTATACTTTGGATTCCTTAAAAAAGACTTAAATCTCCAAAAATGCATTCACTGAATTAAAACCAAGAATATAAATAATTCAAAGATAGCATGTATGGTACACCAATGTTTACAACAGTATTCCTGTATATTTGGAAGCCAGCCAATTGTGGAAATGACATGTGAATCCCCTATTTTCTTCCATAGGTCGCTGATGTTTTGCAGTTCTCAGTGGAAACGGGAGGATTTCTTCCACTTCGCATCAGAAATTTGCAGGAGTGCCTAATAGAATACATGGGAATGTCACGAAAGGATGTCTCTTTCATGGATCTAAGGCAGCGTGAGATTGAGGTAATCTTGCCATCTGGAATAGCACCATTTTATGATAATCTTTCAAGTACTGTATATGTACGGTACTTTCTGTTTGTTTGTCAGGAGCTGCTTTAGTGGATATATAAACCTTTTCAGACATGTACCTTCTGTATTTAGTCACAAGCCTACTTACTAAAAAAAATTCTGCAGTGTGATAGTGGCAGATGCCACAATCTGTAAAATTTAAATATAATCAGCCTGTTGATTCCTGGGAGGGTGAGCAGCAATGCTCAGAAAGTGCTTAACCTACACGAAGTCAAAGAATCTAAGTAATTAGACACTCACCTTCATGGAAGGAAAAGAGATAAGAGGAAGCTTAAGAAAATCTCTGAACTGAGGACAAAGGTCTGAGAGTGAAAGTGTATGAAAATAACAAATAGAGAAAAGGTAAAATGCAATAAAAATCCAAGGCTGCAGGATGAGGAAACTGACAGCTAGGAAAGGGAGCTGGATTCGTAAAAGATAAGTTTTAGGCCTTGGTGTGAGCAAGAGCAACAGACACTTTAGGACCACAAGCTTGCTTTTCTTACCTTGAAATGAGAGTAACTGAACTTCAATACTTATATAGCTGAAAATGAAGTTTGTACATACGTTACTTTGATAATATCTATATATCAGAATTATTCTTAAATTGTTGTGCTAAGATTGAGTTGTTTGTTTCTTACATGGATGGTTCAGGGGCAGAGGAAAAATGCCACTTGAGGATGCAGAATCATAGCTTTCTCTCAACCACCACGGCTGGCCATATGGACCCAAGGATCATGCAGACTTGCCAAGAGATTCAAAAAACAAATAAGAATGGAGCAAAACAAACAAAATCATACCTGGCCTGAAGTCTATTTTGGATATATATATTTAATTTAAAATATTGAAAGAGCCATGGCCAGATTGTTAATTGGAGCTGGCTACCAGAAGCACAACTCCCTTGTTGCAACAGTTCCATTGGTTGCTAGTGCAAATTAAAGTGCTGGTTATAACCTAAAAAAATCCTATCTGGTTCAGGTCCAAGCTATTTGGCAGATCTCATTTCTCTATATAAACCTGCCCATACATTGAGATCCTTAGGTGGTCCTTCTCTCAGTTCCACTACCATCACAAGTTCAGTTGATGGGGATGTCAGAGAGCATCTTCTTTATAGCTGTCACTGGACCCTGGTACTCCTTTCCCAGGGAGACCAGAATGCCCCCCTCTCTGCTATTCCTTTGGCAGCAGGCTGAAATCTTTTTATCAGATAAACCTTTGAAGGTGGTTTTTAGAAGGACTGGGCTATATGAGATTAAGAATTCTTTTTAGTAGGTTTTTAAACATGTTTTAATAATTGTAATATTTATATTATATAGAAGTGCCTAATAGAATACTTGGGGATGTCACGAAAGGTTTTGCCTCTCCATTGGCGCCCCCTTGTTGTACCCTAATGAAGTTGTGAGCTATGCTGGCGATGGCATAATAGTCACCGGTAGGGCCTCCCATGCCAGACAGGGCACAACCGAAGGGTCTGACAAAGAGCATCAACGGGCAGGATGGGCTTTCTAGGCTTTTGGTAACCATCCTAAGAGAAGGAAACCTCTAAATTCAAACCCAGGCAGATGATGTTCGTCTAACCCTGTAAGGTCAACCATCTAAGAGAAGGAAACTAATCAAACCTACGACCTGAGGACCTCACTGCCACCGTACAAGCTTGCTAGGCCCCAGCAGACGAACCTTTGGTTTAAAGGGTGAGGCCAGTTCTGTGCACGCTGTGCTCAACCAGAAAAATCCATTGGACAGGCTCGAAGGACACATCCAACTTGCTTGTAAAAGCAAGCGAAGGACACATCAATGCGCTTGTAAAAAGCGTGGGATGAGTCCTTCCTAAGAATCTTCATTCGCAAAGTAATGCCAGAGAGGATTATATAGGTTTTTAATTGTTTCATTTTTAAGATTGTGATGCCAGTCCCACAAGAAAAGCAGGGCAGAAATAAACATAAACATAATAGTAACAATAAAAAGTCATGCAGCTGGCTTCTGAGATCTATTTTAAAGCTGATTTTGCATGCTTCATAGAACCATAGAATAGAGTTGGAAGAGACCACATGGGCCATCTAGTCCAACCCCCTGCCATACAGGAAAAGCACAATCAAAGTACCCCTGACAGATGGCCATCCAGTCTCTGTTTAACTTCTAGGATAGACAATTGATACCTTTTTTGGCCAGAAAAAAACTGTTTGGAGAGTCTGGAGGGGTATAAGAGTGCAAAAAAATAATTTGATGGTCACCTATGGTTTTTGAAAATTACTATGCATCCTTTTCTATTTTAAATAATCACATTTTCTGTCATTTTACATGTGGACATGAAGAGAAACCCAGAGGTATGGTTTATGAGACCCCTTTCACCTGCCCTGCTGAATGTGTTAGCTTTGGAAACAGTGTACCTCCTCCCTCTTCGTCTGATGCTGCTTGATGAAATTATGTCTGATTTAACAACTTTGATGGATGGATACCTTAATGCATTTCGGAAGGAATCTGCAGACCTTTTGGGAAGTACAAAGGTAGGTGTGATCTCAGAAGCATCTCCAGGACATGTGATCAAATATTTCTTTATTTCTGTCATTCTTGATCTTGAATTTTAGAACCTCAAACTGCAGATTATTGGCATTTTATAATTCCAGTTCAGTTCATTTAAAGTGATTTATCAAAAAAACATTTATATTAAAAATGCTAGTATTTAAATGTCTTCCATTTCTGTGATACTTCCATATTTTAATGTAGGGAAAATATTCTTTAGTACAAATATTTTCAGTAACGCACACAAATGGGGTTTACTGTAGCTGTGCAGTGCATCGTTCAGAGCCTTCTATATCTGTTACATAAGCATTTTAGTGGTTGTCCCTCTTTTTCTCATTCTGGTTCATTCAAATCCTGTGTTCTTTTTCATCTGCCACATCAGCAGCGACAAAGGACCTGTTGATGAGCTGCTCACTTCCATTTTCAGATTTATCTTCCCTCTGGCTTTTGATTTCCATTGGATTGCATCTTGGCTTCACTTTCTTGAGATTTTGATTTGGCATTGTCTGGACTCTGTCTTTTGAGTTGACTTAGACTGACTTGGGAACATTCCATTTGGTTTGGTTTTAGTGGCCTACTATGGCCTCCAGTGGCGCAATGGGTTAAATCCTTTTGTTGGCAGGACTGCTGGCCGACAGATCAACTGTTTGAATCCAGAGAGAGCAGTGTTGAGCTCCCTCTGTCAGCTCCAGCTCCCCATGCGGGGACATGAGAGAAGCCTCCAACAAGGATGGTAAAACATTAAATATCTGGGTGTCCACTGGGCCACGTCCTTGCAGACAGCCAATTCTCTCACACCAGAAGCGACTTGCAGTTTCTCAAGTTGCTACTAACACGAAAAAAAATCTGGTTCAATTAAAAATGTATCTCTTGAGGAGCTAAAATCACCCAAGGGGATGGTCATTCATGCTGCCTTTTATGCCCAGAGAAGGCCACAATGTAGGATCCTGTATTTATTGTAAGGCATTTACCCCAAAATTTTGAGGCTCTTATATGAGAACATTCTGCTGTTCTCTGAGAAGTCCTGAAACTCAGGTTGCAGATCTCTACTGTCTGGATCCTCTTTGGCCCCAGGGATTTCAGTGGTGAAGAAATCTGTACAGGATTTTGCGACTCAGCTGGAGAAAGCTGAGATTACTCCAATCGTCGTGCTTTTGACTCCACCAGCCAGTCGAAAGCACCTTTGATACCTAATCAATCTACCAATATGGAGGCTCGGTATGGGGTCTAGCAGTCTTGATTGAAGTCGCCATCACACTAGGTTTACTGTTACTAGTCGGACCATCCCCTTGGGCGGTTTTAGATCCTCGTAGCATTTTTGTGTCAGGGCTTGGAACTGGAAGTCAAGCTGCCAGAAAGTAAACTGTCTGATCTGATCTACAGACAAATTCAGACTAAAATACCAATGCCAGTGTTGATCCCATTGCTGCCCTTCCTTCAGAAAGTGTCCTGCAGATCATGGGCTGCCCCCTCTGCCATACAGCCCACATCTAAGATTGATATACTGTATTGTGTCATAGAGTTTGCTTCTGTACCACCATGCTGTTCCTTTGGATAAAAAGGGCAAAAGGCTGGATTGGATGGCAAAAAAGTTTTAACCCAACCCTTCTCTTTTCTTCAAGATCTTCAGTTACAAAATCTGTTGGGCATATATCAAGAACACCTCCTCGATAGGATGACTCTGTTCCTAATGAAACTTCCAAAAGTGGAAAAGTAACCGGTAGAGGCTCTGCAAGTAGAGGCATAAAGCTTGATGGCTCAAGAAATACATTTGTTGGCCTATTCCTATAAGGGCTAGTCAATTTTCAACTTTAAAAAACAAACCTTTGAGCCAATGGCATTTTGTGATACCCATTTACTTTCCTAGAAGACAGCCTTCTTGATATGCTCTTCATATAGACTCTCCTAACTTGAACTTTCAGAAGTTGAAAGTGGTCCTTATACTGAACATTCCTTTTTTATCTAAAAGGCATTTGCTTTTCATTTGAATCAGGATGTTGTGTTACCTGAATGATCTTACATCGTCTTTAGACTGCCCACTCCATTGTTTGGATGGACAGACACTAGCCTTCTGTTGATTGGACTACTATCTTCCATGAATAAAAAAACCTTATTTCTGTTACTCAGAGACACTTAGTTGGTCACGTCAACTATACATCTAAGCTTATGAGCTTGGAAAGCAAGATCTTTCAGTTTGTGTCAATAGGCACTGCACCAAAGCTGCTGCTACTTCTGATTTTCTGAAAGTGGTATCATTGAAGTACATTTATAGAACGTCTACATCAGGGGTGCTCATTAGGTAGATTGCGATCTACTGGTAGATCGCCTAGGGCATCCTGGTAGATCGCAGGCAGGGCAGGAGGAAGGCTCAGTCCCGCCCGCTGGCTCCCAACGCCGCCCAGGTGCAGGAGGTTGGACTGGATGGCCCTTGGAGGTCTCCTCCTATTCTAGGAACCCGTTGTTGTTGTTATTATTATTATCAGAGGCTGAATGGCCATCTGTGAGGAATGCTTTTTGTTTTTCCCTTATGGCAGAAGGAGGTTGGACTGGATGGTCCTTGGAGGTCTCCTTCTACTCTAGTAACCTGTTGTTGTTGTTACTATTATTATTAGTAGTAGTAGTAGCAGCAGCAACAGAGGCTGAATGAATATTATCATCGTTATTATTATGAATAAATTCAGGGGCTTATTGTACTCGCATTTAGTTGAATTCACTCTTAAAATACAGTATATTATATGGCTCTCACTGAAATAAATTTCCAAATATTTTGCTTTTATGGCTCTCTGAGTAGTGGGTAGGTAGATCATTTTGACTTGGTTGCTTTATAAGTAGCTCGCATGCTGAAAAGGTGTGAGCACCCCTGGTCTACATGGTCACAGTTTTGGACCATAATCAAAACACTGGATGCAAGGTCCACGGCTGAGAGAGATGTATTGTGTTTTCCTTTGCCACATGACGCTCTCACTTCCTATGGTGAATAAGTAGTTGTCTCCCTTTTGTGTGAGGAATGGCAACCATAGTTCCTTACCTGCAACCATAGTTCATTGAGTAGTTCTGTGTAAACTCACACAATACTCATGTTTCTTCGTCTGTATGTATCCTGCTTCTCCTTCGTGTGGTCTGTGAAATGCACACAAATGGGTTTACTCCCGCGCATGCGTAGAATCTCGGACATACTAGCTAAAAATTAAAGATTTACATATGCCCCTCCCACTCCCCGCCCCCCTCATCCCCCAATGCAGCTACCTAGTTAGTTCCTTTTCCGCCTAGCCAGCGAAAGGATCTCCGACTACTAGCTCCTGATAGAAGTCCACGGATTGCCTCGACTATTCAGTTAAGATGTCTTCTCTTTCTTTTAAAAGGTGCTCTGATTGTGGAGCAACCTTGCCCCAAGAGGATAGACATCCTAAATGTCTCCTCTGCTTGGGAGAGTCCCACATTCCCCAGTCCTGCAAGATATGCAGGACTTTTTCCAATAGAACCCTGAAGAACAGGGATTCTAAGCTAAAGGCCACCTTGTTTGAGCAGGCTTTGCTCTCTTCAGAGACTGGGCTCTCTCCTTCCATGAGCCAGCCCTCTCTCTGCTTTCTGGGACTCAGAATCCCAGCCCCCTGAGTGCTAAAACTGATAGTGCCATCCGTGAGTTGGCCTCTGACTCAGTCACTGAGCCACTCCGGAACAAAAGGCTGCTAAAACTAGCAAGCCTAAAGAAAAATCAAAAGAGCCCCTGGCTCAGAAAACTCAAGGCTCCTGGTTGGTCCTGGGCCCTCAGTCCTTGTGATGCTTTGGCACAAGAAAATGTGAGGCTCCTGGCTGGCTCTGCGCCCCAGTCCTCCTGTTGCTCTGTGTGCAGCTGAGACGCTGCAACTCTTCACAGAAGAAAGCACTCCGTTTCTAGGGAAGAGATTCCCCCAGCTTCTCCCAAGCCTTCTCCTTGCCTTGGTCACCGAGCCTGAGCTGCCTTCACCACCACTCGCTCAGGCTCCCCCCTCCTTCCCTCTCTCCGGACTCAGGCGCCACGTGGAGGCCAGCTCCCACGACCTTCCTCCTCTGCATTCCCCTCAGCTGCTGCTTCTTTCCCTCAGTGGCGCAGCTCGTGGAGACCGAGCCGCGCCACGTGGGCTGGCGCCACGACCTTCCCACTCTTTCCTCTTTATCAGCTGCTGCCTCCCTCCCGCC